>PVKE010002337.1:0-84329 GCA_004027555.1 Craseonycteris thonglongyai | reverse complement strand
CACAATGGAATACTACTCAGCGATGAGAAATGATGAAATACAGTCATTTGTGGCAACATGGATGGACCTAGAGACCATCTTATTAAGCGAAATAAGTCAGACTGAAAGACTCAGGAAACATATGACCTCACTTATGGGTGGAATATAAAACTGAGAGTAACAAAGACACAGAGACCTATGGACACACTCAATAGCTTGGTGATTGCCTGAGGGAAGGGGAGGAGGGGGGATGGAAAGAGGGAGGGGAGGTGGGAGAGGGCACCAGCATTATGGACACACTCAATAGTTTGGTGGTTACCTGGAGAGGGCGGAGGAGGGAGAAGGGAGAGTTGTGAGGGGAGGTGGGAGTGGACACAGGATATATGGTGGTGGAGGGGGAGCTGATTCTGGGAGGTGGCACATAATGCGATGCATGGGTGATGTGATGTGGACTTGTACATCGAGAAACTATCTAATTGTTACCAACCAATGTCACCCCATTAAATTTAACAATAAAAAAAAAAAAGAAGGAAGGGTGTGAAGTATGGGGACCAAACCAAAATTGGCTATCATGGCCCATTACCCTGAGATTGATGAAATGCAGAATCAAGACATAGTTACACAGTGTAAAGTCGTAAAAGTAAGTAACAGAAGAACTGAAAATAATTATGGAAAAACTATAAAACTTTGGGAGAATGGAGGGAGGCAGGAGGGGCATATATGTGAAGCAATTTCTTATTTTTCTTTCTAAGGGGTCAATAAATTTTCTACGGATGATAAATTAAGAAAGAAGAATATGTATATAAACTATTTAGAGTTATGGAGGTACCCACCAGAAGTACTAAAAATAGAAATGTTTAAAAGAAGTTGCCTCTGGAGAGCGAAACAGGACTGGGGAGAGATGAGGTTAGAAATTGTTTTCTTTCACCATAAACCCTTCTCTCCTATTTGATTTGTTCCTATTTATATGCATTGCGTTAATAACAAGACATACAGTGAACATGCCAGATGTTTAAATATGTGAATGAATGGCCTAAGTTTTGAAAGGGATCTGATCCATATCTAATGTTGTGACTCTATTGAGAAGGGGATAAAATTTTAGGTTGTGAGGAAAACTATATAACTTGGAATGATCTTTATTAATATTTGTTATGCTTTTTAGGAAGAAAGCTACCTATTTCTTATCTGCTGGGCTAAACCTCTAGGAGTTTGACTTGCTATATGAGGGCTGTCAAGAAAAGAATCCAGCCATTGTCAACATATTAAGAATGGTTGCATGGCTGAATACTTTCTTAACAGTCCTCATAGAACAGGTTTCAATAAAAGATAGATGTTCTAAGGCTGTAAAAACATACAAAAAAATAAAAAGCTTACCTACTTGAATTTTTAAAAAGGAATTAAGAATGGAGGAAGGAAGGAATGGACAGACCTCTTGTCATCCTCCCTTCTCCAGGAGACAGCAATTGCCTTAGTTCTCACCAAGAGACATGGCCCTACCCCCATTTATCTGTTTTCCAGGCCCGTGGCTCGTCTATCCCCAGTGTCTGTCTAGAACACTGACCATATCTGGCTCATTCCACTGCTCCTACAGCTCTGACCCTGAGAGCAGCTGGCAGGATTCCATCCACCTTTGCTGCTCTGGGCCTGACCCGGAGCTCAGACTTGTGGCCTAGATTCCCATTCTGCTTGCTCAGAATCCAGGCCTGACTTCCTACTCTTTGTATGTCCTATTGACGCCCAGGTCACAGTCTGCTGGAGCCCCAAGTTTGGTAAGGTCCCTGAGGTAGGTCATCTATATCTCTTCTTCATCATTCTCGGGCTTCCAGATGGTCTTGAGCACCTGCAGTGACAGGGACCTCATCCCACCCTGGTAGCTGCTCCATCTCCAAGTAGGTCAATATCTATTGCCAGGCTCTCCTCCGACCCAAGGGGCAGCCCTAGGACCAAAATGTGGGAGCCACCGAGGCAGAACTTGACCTGCCCTGCCAGCTGACCCTGAGGCGGCCAGGTCACAGCCCTGGAATGCTAATATGTATGACCCAGGCCTGATGCTGACTGCAGTTCCTCTCTGAGTCCAGTTCACCCACACAGATCTCCTGGAACAGGCCTTCAAGGTGGGCTTCTCCACCCTCCTCCGGGGCCCAGGTCACCTACCTACATGGAAGCTGGGGGCATAAACCAGGACTACAAATAACCCTAGTTTATCTCATCCTTGTAATCTTTGGTCACCATCCCAAAGGCAAGCCCTTCAGCCCCACCATCTCCCTCTCTCTCCCTCTATCCTACTCTGGAAATCACCTCCTTCCAGCTCTTCCTCCATGACTTCAATTTTTTTCACTGTATTCTTGGGAGGCCCAATCCCGAGCAAACAAACTCTCCATCACCCTCCATCAGCCTCTTTGCGGAGTTCTCTCCCTCCCAGCACTCTCTGAAGACACGTGCCCTTTGCCCTCTGTCCCAGGCTTCTCACTCCCAAATCCAACTGGGTTGAAGAGGGAGCAGGGCTGGCAGTCTTCCCCCTCTTTCTATTGCTCCTCTGGGACATCATCTGCTCTGTGTGGGCCAGGAGAGATAGCCACCCCCAAGTTCCCATTTCCAGGTCCCCTGCAGTCACCATGTCCCCTCTACTCTGTGCTCTCCACACGAAGAAGGAGACAGCCTCTCCCATGCTCTGCGTGGAAACTCCCAGACCTCGCCAGGTTCATACCGGTCTCCCAAACCAGGAGCTCTCCTGCTGCCTCAACTGCATGAAGCATCTCAATCAACAGTAGATTTAACACCTGCATTATTTGGGGTCATGGCAGGAAATAGAATTCATTTCAGATGGTTCAGACAATGAGACTTTAATGATAATATTCCATCCAGAAGTGTGGGCCAGGTGCAGAGAACAGGGCATGCTGAGAACCACGAGGACAGGGGAAGCTGGGATGGCTCAGCGGGTTGAGCGCTTGCTTTGCAGCCCTGGAGACTGAGGATCGAATCCTGGCTCCGGCCCAGGCGGACCCATATGCTGAGCTGGGGTGTGCCACAGTTCAGTTCTTGCCGGGGCCTATGCAGGAGGCTCCTGACCCAGTTCCTGCCCTGCGTGGCCCCGCACCCACCTGTGGAGTGAAACTATATAGAAAACTGATGGTGTCAACTGTGGAGACTGCTCTGGGCCCTCCCCCTTCTCTCTGTCTCTCTCTCTCTATGTGTGTGTGTGTGTCTCTCTCTCTTTATCAAAAAACAATAAAAAGAAATCTTTAAGAAAGAACCACGAGGATTAGCAACTGTAGGGCACTGTTACTCTGCTCAGGCCAAAGAGACAGAGGAGTACTATCACCGTTGCAGGGAGAGCTGGAGACGTGCAGAAGTGCTGCCAGCAGGAGTGGGGTCTTGGAGGGACACAGCCCTGGGTGGAGTGGGGAGGGGACATCTTGACCCGTCTCTCCTCCTGTCCTTTTGCCCTCCAGCTGGAGCATCCCACAGGCTGGATCCCTAAAAAGGCAACCTGAACAAGGCAGGTTTCCAGGCCAAGTGGGCCAGAGAATGACAGCAGGGGGTGGCACGGGGGTAGGTGGGCAAGTGGGAACAGAAATAGAATAGCAGCACCGAATCCAGGGCTAGCAAAAGCATTCTTGGAGTCCAATTCCCTCACTTGGCGAACAGGGAAACCACGGCTGGGAAAGGTTGGTGGTTTGCCCTAGTCTCCCAGAGTTCATGGCCAGGATGAACACAGACTGTAGTCGCCATGTCTCCTGCTGCCTGTCTCACAACCAAGTCCATGATTCCAACACTTCCTTCTATGCAGTCTCTTGAAGTGTTTATGCACTAAAAATAATTTTCAACCATTCTAATTGGGTACATTGCTCTGAATTCCTTCTCCAACAGGAAATACGCTGGCTCCCTGGCAAGAGACTTGGCAGCTGGCCTTGAACTCCTTTGACCTCCCCACACCCAGGCTGAGGTTTTCTGCCCAGCGTTATTTCCCAAACCCAAGTGGGAGAGCAAGGGCTGCAAGTCACTGATAATAGCCCCTTCCAATTATTGTTCTGTAGCCAGCAGCAGGATTAATGTTCGAGGAGGATTGGAGGAGAAATCTTAATTGAATTCAAAACATAATCAATTGAAAACAACTCATTCTATTTATGGCAGTGTCTTCTGGCATCTTTTAATTTTACATCACATTCATTTGGAGCCAATCAAATTAGGGTGCTCTCATTAAGCGGCCAAGGTGGACGAAGCTCGAGCCGCATCCCTGCTCCAGGCATAATGAGATCTGTGCAGGATAACTCAGGAGTCAGGGGTGGGGGAGGGGAGGGCTGGGGAGGCCATGAGGGCACCATGGTCACCACATCATTATCAGGAAAATTGAATTGGTGAGGGGTGAGTGTGGACTCCAGACCTGGCTACTTGCTTACAGGGTGACCTAGGCCGGGGGTGGCGAACCTATGGCACGCGTACCCAAAGTGGGACACGGAGCAATTTTTTGGCACTTGGAGCTGTGAATACTATTTAAAAAACTATTGTTTATGCTCTTATAGACATAAAAAAAATCTAAACCTCTATCTCACTCGATGGGTTGGCACGTGAGTCGAGTGAGTATACTCTCACTTTATAAACTTTGGCACTCAATCGCCAAAAGGTTCACCACCCCTGACCTAGGCCTTCATCTCCTGCAGCCTTGATCCACTCATCAGAATAAGAGCAGCAGTGCCCACTCTGAAGGCTGAGTGAGTGTGAAATGAGATCATGATGTAATAAGCATCTCCTCCTCAGTTTCTCAGAGTTTGGCATCTGCTCTCACCCATCACACTGCACTGCCTCATTCACAGTGTTCATCGGGGCCCAATTCACACACACCCTCCCCCCAACATACACACACACACAGGCCTCTTGCTTAGGTGACCACCTTGGACTCACCCCACCTTTCAAGAGAAACCCTGTCAAAGATTTTGTGGCCATCTCTAGTCCTCCACAAAGACACACTAGTCAGAGCAGACTGACTGTCTGACCTAACTATATGACCAGGCCTTTGAGGGATGGTTGAGCCCAGGAGTTCAAAGTCCTTAGACTTTCTCTCTTCACCTCTAGGCTTTGCAGTCCTCTGCTTGGCTTCAGATTCAGATGCATTCTCTCCATGAGACAGTAAGATGGTGCATAGAAGCCCCAAGTTCACACAGCCCTCATAGTACATATAAAAGGAGAGAGGACTCCTCCCAAGATTCTTTCTCAGGTCTTAACGGACTCTGCTTGGCCCAAATGTGTTACATGCCAAACCCTGAGCTAATAGGCACATTCAATGTTATGAGACATTCTGATTGTCCAGTGCATGTCATCCGCCCCTCCCCCCGGTAGTGGGACAAGGGAAGTCCCTTTATTATTACCCCTAGCAGAATCACAAAACATTGGTAAAAAGAGGCCTTTTTCTTAAGGCAGGGCACCATGGAGGTAAAACTACATCAGAACTCTTTGCAATGCCACATAAGGGGCTATACAACCAGCATCTAAGTGACAAAGTGAAACGTGCCTCTGGAATTTTCTAGATCCCCTTTTCCAGCCCCCAGGTATCCAGACTTCACTCTACACCCAGGTTTTCTCCCCTTCATCCAAAGCCTGTTAGGTCATCTACCTCCCCTGGCCTCTTCTGCCTCCTTCTCCAGACGATTAAACATCACCCCTGGCACCCTAGAACCTCCCACTGCTTTCCCTCTGAAACCTGTATCCCCTGCTTTACCTCCAGACGAGCTTAACTCCCAACTGTCCTGCAACTCTCACCCCTCCTCTGAGTTCTGAGAGGATAAATACCAGGAGGACTATATGGGTTTTTTTTAATGGAAACTAACAAGTGTTGGCAAAGATGTGGAGAAATTAGAACGCTCAGACATTACTGGTGGGATTGTAAAACGATACAGCTGCTATGGAAAACAGTTTAACAGTTCCTCAGAAGTTAAGCATAGAATGTCCACTCCTAGGTGTATACCTAAAATAAATTAAAACAGAGACTTTGAAAATACGAGAGCTGTCCAGAAAAAAATCCAGCCATTGTCAATATAATGAGAAGGTTACATGCCTGGATACCTGTGTGCCAGTGTTTATCACAGAACTATCCATGATAACCAAACATGGAAACAACCCAGGTATCCATTAACAGATGAGCAATAGACAAAATGTGGTATGTACATACAATGAAATATTATTTACCCATAAAAAAGAATGAAGTTTTGATATATACTATATCACAGATGAATCTTGAAAACATTATATTAAGTGAAATAAGCCAGATAGGAAAGGACAAATATATTTTACTACTTATATGAAATACCTGAAATAGGAAAATTCATAAAGATAGAAAGTAGATTAGGGTTTACCAGAAATAGGGGGAGAGAGGAATGGGAAATTAGTGTTTAATGGTTACAGAGTTTCTGTTTGAGATGATGAAAAAATTTGGGAACAGTAGCTAATGCTATTGAATTATATGTTTAAAATGGTTAAAACTGTAAATTTTACATTATATGTATTTTACCATAATTAAAAAAAGAATATGTGTGAGAGGTGGGAAGTCACATGATCCTCAGGCACCCACAACATTCCATTGGCAGCTAGTTGAGGTGTTGGGTCCCAGCCATCTCTAATCCTCTGAGGCCCAACTGACATGCATATCAGCCCATCTGCAAGCTGATAGCTCTGAAATCCCTCTCCTCTGGGAAAGGAAAGGAAGTTCAAGTTGGAATCAGAGCACAAAGAGGGTTATGAATATTCATAAGATGATGTCAATGGCCCAGTCATCATAAACATTGCTCCTCTGAGAACCACCAGACCCCAAGTCACGCAAAATCCATAAATCAGCAGATTTAATCTGCAAAGGCACATCCACGACCTAGGACACTGGACACATCCACAGTGTGCCTCTCAAGGGACACTTGCTAAGACACCAGGAAGGGATGGAGTTCAGAGACTATGGGAAGACAGAAAACTATTTTTCATATCCTTTCTTTTAGAGAGACCACACCTGTATCTGAGAAGTACAGATGAGTTAAATGACCGGGGCATACTTGCATGGTGCCCATGCTGCAATCCCAGCAGGGCAAATGCCAGCCCTGTGCTCTGAATGCCCAAGTAGATGTGGGCACCCACTTCAGGAGACAGTGTCAGGCACTAGGCTGTGTGAGAAAGAAAAGGCAGAACACAGGAAAGCAAGGAAAGATACAGCCCTGTCCTACAGACAAAACAAAACTGATGCACAAATTAGTCCCAGGAGAGCAACCAGGAAGGACTTAACAGGCAGAGGGACTGTGGACAAAAATTGGAATAGGAAGAAATTCTCTAGCCTGAAAAGAGACAAATAGGAGAATCTAGGAAGTAAATCACAGTTGAGAATAAGGTGTTTCCCACCCTCAGAATATGTTATGTATGCTGTCTGGGAAAAAAAAATCCAGCCATTGTCAGAATAATGAGAACAGTTACATGGCTGGATACTTGATAGATAGATAGGTAGATAGACAGACAGATAGATATGATAGATAAATAGATAGATAGATAGATAGATAGATAGATAGATAGATAGATGATAGATTGATAGATAGATAGATAATTTAGATAGACATACATACACAAACACACATATATACACACACATGTATACACACATGTACATACATACATACATACACACATACATACATACATACATACATACATACAGAGAGAAAGATTGATTTACTTTAAGGAATTGAGTCACGATACTACGGAGGCTAGAAAGTCCAAAATCTACAGGGTGAGTAGGCCAGCAGGCTGAATACCCAGGAAGGTTTTGGTGCAGTTAAGGTCTGAAGGCTGCTTAGGGGCAGAATTCCTTCTTGCTCAAGGGATGTCAGTCTTTGTTCTAGTCAGGCCTTCAGCTGATTGGATGAGACCCACCCACATTATAGAGGGAAATTTTCCTTACTCAAAGTCCACTGATTTTTAAATGTAATCTCATTCAAAAACACCCTCATAGCAATATCCAGAACATGCAGAATGGCTGGATGTTTAAGCAGGAAGGACATAGGTGCGAAAGCTGTGACCCAGCGTGAGGTGATCGCCTGCCCCAGGTCTCACCTGATACAAACTTCATGTCATTACTGTAAAGATAACAGACCATTCAGACAGACTCCAACACTTGTGACAGAGACAGAGGGAGTTCCATAGTAATGGCAGGATTCTTTTGTTCTGGGAGATAGTACTGCTCAGTACTGATTGAAGTGTGTTTCAGTCTTTTGTCAAAATACATGTATTTCTGATCTCTTAACCAGGCCTGGGTGTTCGGAGATAAGATAGGATGTGAAGAGGAGCCTTTGTGACTAAATCAGCAAGTGTTCTGTGGGGGGAAGGTGGGCCCGCCACTAAATGTCACCAGACAGAACACTCATACCCTCAAAATCAAGGTGTCCAGGCCAAACCTTTGCCCCTCTCACATGGGCTGTTGAAGGAGAAGGTGAATCAGCACAGCCTGTTGGAAAGTAGTAATGCAAAATGTATCAGAAGCCTAGGAACATGTGTTGACTCTGAGAAGATATATGCCTGTGATTAACTGGGCCCAAAATTCATCATCAGAGTCTAGCAGCCATTGTTTACAGAGGCCTTCCACCCACTTCATTTCAGGGAAGAGCTAGACTGAGCTGCCAAGCCACCTGCACTGTCCTCCTGCCATCTGAGTTAACCAGTAAGAGGGAGATTGTAAGATTACAATTTGACCAACAGGACTGAGACTTTTGCTGTTCATTCAGTGCTGTGCTGGTATATCCTCATTGGCATCTTTACCAACCAGTTAGAATGGCTTTATTTCAACCAATCATGACAGTGCTCTTTGGACCAATCAAACTTTGAGTATTTAGGATCCTCATTTGCATGATAATAGACCAATCAGGAACCAGGAGCAGGAACTCTTCTCTTATAAGCCAGCTTCCCCTGTGCCTCAACTGAGTGCACTTTCAGTTTCCATCAAAAACTGCATTTCCTTGGCAGGACCTGTAACACCAGCACTGAAGCTGCAGCAAGGGGTCTGTAACACCTGAATGCGTCACCCAAGCTGTCTTAGCAGGAGCTGCCTCACAGCTGAGCTCTAGATCACAATTGAGCTATTTTCACTAAAGAAAGTTTCCCCCTTTCACCAAACCCCACATTGGGGAATCCTGTTGGCGTTGAATTTGTGGCAGCACCCTTCAGCTGATGTGTGCGTATTCTATTTCCCCTTCACGTCACTTTTAAGTAGCTCTCCTAAATGAATTATTAGAACCAGGCCCTCCTGGCAAGAGAATAGAGCCCAGGGGACCCTAAGAAGCTTCATAACAGTCTTTTTCACCCAGGCATAAAGACTTTTCAAAATAGCTTTTTATAATTATAAATGTAATAATATCTGCTTATTGGAGAAAACTTGGGAAATGTGGAAAATACAAAGCGATCCAACAAAATTATCACTAAAATTCCATCACAACTGGTGTATTTCCTTCCAGGACTGTGTTGTATTTGTTTGTTTTTCCATGAATGTGTAAGTGCACTTACAATAGTAGGAACATCAAATGCAGGTCTCTCTCTCATAAGCTCTGAGCTCCTCCAGGTTGCCTGATACACATTTATTTGCCTTTTGTAGCTCCGGGGCCTGAAACGTACCTGCCATCTGGTAGGTGAAGGTGTTTGATGATATTGACTGAAGACACTCATTCACTGATGACTCACACATAATATATTCCCTATTACTGTTAAGTACAAGAGGACAGGAATCTGGCACACACTAAAGAACATGTTAGTTTCAATGACATGAATGACAATGACCATTGCAATGCTCAGAGCACAGCAGGGGAGACTGATACCAACAGATGGGTCCAGGCACTGGGCCACCAGCAGGAGGGTATAGCAGCCCACATGAGGCACATCTCATTTGGACCTGCATTTGTTAAATATTTCTAAAAACCAAATATTTCCAAGCCAAATGTCTGCTTACCCCTGTTAGCATAAGGACGTTTGTATATTTACATAAGAACAAAAGCATTTAATTGGTTTCTGTGTGGATATATACAAATGTTGTAGATTCCTGTGTCAACAGTTCAGCCTGAGGAAAAGCGGAAGAAATATGACCAGGTGATAAAGTACTGACCCCAAGAAAGAGGACTCGCTTCCATCATGTACAAGAAACTTAGAGAGGACAGTGCTCAGCCATGGTTCCTGCATCTCTCCCACTCACTCTCCTTCCCTCCCTTTCTATCCCTCCCTCACTCTCCTCTTTCTCCCTCCCTCCCCCTTGAGCTTAGATGTCCTGCTTTCTTGAATATGAAAAAAATGACAGACAGACTCCCACTTCCCGAGACTCAAAGCCTGGTTCAAATGCTCTGTATAGAGTTGTTCTGTGCATGCTGTTGGATTCCACTGTAGCCTTGGCTAGCTACACTGTAGGGAAGAAGAGGTTGCTGACCCAGCTCTTCTCAGTCTCTTTTCTGAGGCCCCAGTCACCTCCAAGCTTCAGTTTGTTGGTCTGTTCTTCACCGTGGACTCCAGCAGACCACCCTTGTATTATTGGGGGCATTTATTCGGGACCAGGCACTGTGCTGGCTGCCCAGGAGATAAAAGCCTAGTCCTCCTGCTTGAGGGAGCTACAGCCAAGTGGAAAGGAAGAGAAATACCCTTCCTTCTTTCCAGTTCTAAGACTCCCTAAGTGCCCAGCAAAGCCATTGCAAAGTGCTCTGGGCATGCAGACAATGAGACGAGATTGCTGGGGCAAGTTCTCAGAGAAGGTAAACTTCAAAAGTGCACAGGAATTTAATATTCAAAGTGCATCAATTTGGGCAAAGTATAGCATGTTTGAGAAAATAGGAAATCTGGTGGATGGAAGGGCCAGCTCAAGATGGACCATGAATTGCTGAGGGTCATGTAAAAGCATTGAAATTCCAACCTTTAGATGGTGGGAACTGCCAAATGAGAGTCAAGATTGAATTTGTGACTAGAGTAGAGGAGAAAACTGCTGGACAGCAAGACTGGAGGTGAAGATACCATTGAGGGAAGTTTTTTCTGTGGTCCAAAGGAACAGGAATGAATCACATGCTGCAAACTAGGCAACCAGATGCTTGGAGACAGGAGAAACTGGTGGAAAATCCAGCAGGAAGCCAAGAGAAGAGCTCATATGTTGCTTTGGACTTGCACTTCAGGTGTGTGTGGGATACATAGGTGGTGACGTCCAGTGGCAAGTAAAGTTTGGAGGAGGCATGATTTAAGAACTGTCAACTTGTAAGTGGCAGCTGAAGGTATAAGGTCGGTGGGCCTCGGGGCCCGGGCAAATAGGATGTGGCAAAGGGGACTTTCCAAGTGGCTGTAACCTGCCTGGGAACTTTCGAAGGCGGGACTTCCGTTGGCCACCTGATCCGCCTCTCCCCCACCCCAGAGCCCTATATAACCCACTCACTCCCTTCCCAGCGCGCACATTCTTCGGCCCCCATCTCCTTTCCATTTCCTTTCCGGGGACCCAAGAATGTCGTCGGGAGCCCCCCTCCCCCCAATAAAGGCTCGCATTTGATTAGCCACTTGATCTCCTGTGTCACTTCCTTAAATCAATTCCTTACAGAAGGCACAGAACATAATGCAATTGCTTATGGGAAGTGTGTCAAGTGGGACACAAAAGCCAAGGCAGAACCATGAAAAGCCTGGCATTTGAGGGACAGAGGAACCTAAGAAGGAGCAGCCAGTGTTAAGAGAATGAGGCTGGAGTCACGTCATGGAAGCTAACAGAAGACGGTACTTCAGGGACGTGATGTCAAGAATGAAATGCTGCAAAGATCAAGTAGCGGGGGAACAAAACCATGTGGCAATTAGCATGCCATTCATGATTTTATGAGCTGCAATTTCAGCAGCTATGGATGAAAACACCCTCAGTTGAGAAGCAAAGGTGACAAAGTGGTGGCCATGAGTGTAGAATACTCTCAGAGGAGCTTGGCTTTGAAGGGAAAAAGATTCGAAAAAGGGTTGACAGAGTTCCCATGTGGGGCTTCCCCATGTTTACAAGTGGGGATGGCAGAGCCTGTAGAGAAGGAGGGCATGATGAGGACTTTGAGGTGCTAATCTGGGGGACGAGAGAATTGAGATGTCACTCATTATGGGACAGACTTTCCCAGAAGGAGTCATCCTCACATGCTTTGCATTTGTCACCCTCCCATAGGCTCAGATACTTCGACACTACCTAGTTCTGAGTTCCAAGCCAGTTTGGGGGAAAGGAGGATGCTCGGGGCCTGCGGAGAAGCTGCCTGGCGGGGTTCAGGCACTGACGACCTGAGTCAGGGGAGCGCCACAGAACACAACGCTGGAGCCAGGCCCGAATGCTAGAGCCAGGCATGGTGAGCTGGCAATAGAATGACATGGGTCACTGACATTCCCTCAACGTTTTGGATATTTATGGCTTGTTGCCTAGCACCACGTGTCCATCAGTGCTCAGTAATCATTCAGACTGATGAGGCTATTGTCTGGCTTTTAATAGCCAATTGCACTGGCATGCACGGCTAATGCTAACTTAAATAATTAATTAACTTACCAAGCCATGGAATTAAGCTCTGGCTTGGGTATGTCAGGCCAGAAAAAATCAAAACAGTCCTCATGAAAAGAGGATTATGAATTTAACAGAAGTATGGTGATGAGTCCCACCCTGTACTGAGACCTCTACTCCTCCGTCCCCGTAGTGGCTTTGCAAGAGAGGACCTCTGCTCCATTTCAGAGAAAAGTCAGAAGGCTATGAAATCAGTCTGTCTCCCACAAGATAAAGAAAGCACAAACCTTCTAAAAGAGCATGGAATCATGAAATATTCTGGTCCAAATCCCCCATTTAACTAATATGGAAGCTGAGACTCAGAGTTAGCGACTTCCAGACCTTTCTCTGGGAGCTGGTGACAGGGAATCCACTGAACAATGAAAAGACAGCTACCATGATGTGACAAAGCTTCTGTGGCTTCCAGTCTCCCTTTGGACAACAACCCATATTGTGTGAGGCTCAGACCTAGACACAGAGCCCTCACAACTTCTGGGTTGGAGAGCGGGCCTGGGTTATGTGTTGTGGGGAAGGGGTCTAGGTAGGAGAGAGGACACCTGAGGACAAGGTGGGTGGGGACAGCAGCAAATGCCCCCATCATCAAGATGCCTTACACAGACAGCCTCATCACCCTGCAAGGCCCCGGGTTCTGCTTATGAGTGAGGGCAGCCTCCGTTTCGCAAGCTCAACCAAAAGCCTGTGCAAATGGCCTCCGGGTCCCAAACTCCTTAAGCAAACAAGGGAAAATTACCTGGCAGCACATACTGCCTGCTGGAGCTGGGTTCAGTGAGGGGAACCCTCAGAGGTAAGCCCTGGACCCATTCCAGGGCAATGCACAGGGATCTCACTGGGCTGCTGTGGGGCTCCAGGAGACAGATCCAAGCCTTGGGCTTGTATAATTAGGGAAGCAGCAGCTCTCTCCTGGTGGGAGCAAGACTCAGGAGATGACAATGTGGTGTGGCAGAACTCTGGCCACCTGCCCTGCTCTTTCAGGTCAGCCTTCATCGTTGGGGAGCAGCAGCCTCACTCTGCCATGGTCAAGGGTTAGGGTTCCAGCCTATATATGGCAATGTCTCCCCAAGATTGATCAGCTTCTGGACTCAGCTACAGCCAGCACCCTGGAGTTCTGCAGGAAACCAGCTTCCCTGTGAGGCCAGCTACAAACAACAGCTAAAGCGGGAGCCAGCTGAACACATTAGTTATTACCACCAACCCCTTCTCCATATGCAGCCAAAGGCAGATTTTCTACTCTGAGACTCAACCATAGCAACCCACGCTGGCCCATAATGACTTCCCCTCACTGGCCTGATGTAGTCAGACAGCTGAGCCTGGGCCACAAGGCACTCCACCCTGGCTTGCCCACGGCACCCCCACCTCAAATGCACTGGATCTACTGCCTCCCACTGTTCTCCCTACTGCACGGCCCTTTTCCCACCCTGCCCACCAGGTGAACTCACAGACTCGTCCTTCCCAACTCCCTCTTGGGGAATGACTGGCATCTCCTCCATGCCCTGCTTGTATTTATCATTGCACAGGGTAGCCGTTTGTACCCCTGTCCATCTGGAGGTGTCTCAGTCACAGCACCTGCAGAGAAGGTGCCAGTGAATAAGGATGAAGTACACCAGCTGCATACACACCCCCTCCCCCCAGAGCTCAGGCCTTGGGCCTTTCTGCCCTGCCCATGGGCACAGACCCCAGGCCTCTTAGATCGTGAAACACCTGCTACCTTACGTTAACCATGTAACATTTCATTGTTCTAAAGCAACGCACTGGACAAAAGATGGCACAGGCTATTGTCTCTGAATCATTAAATATACTGATGAGAAACTTCAGCGTTCCCTCCACCACAATGTGATCGAGGCCCCACCGCCAATTGACAGGACACAGCAAGCACCCAGGAAGCTGGGGGAGAGACTGGTGCTCACACCTGCCCAGCTAAGGCACAAGTCTCCTACTTGTTCTAGGTATGTGCATTGGCAGGTGGGTCTAGAAAAGAAAAAGTAGGAAACCAAGGTCTCTCTTTGGGAAATCCTTTGTAGATCTACCACCTACCTACCCCAACACCACCACCACCACACCTCCCACCCCTTGCACCTGAAAGTCATAAAACCCAGGAGAGGCTGCAAATGACATTTATAAGGTGGCAACAGGCTGCTGGCTATCACAGAGCACACTATCTGGTGAGGGAGATATGGCTATCACAGGGTTTTCACCAGTGAGTTGAAGTTCATTGTTCTGAATGCATGCCCTAGTTTCAGTGTGGTTTCCCCGGCAGTTTAAAGAATAACTAATCAAATGCCCCATTACCAGCTTTATGAATGAAAGGAACTGTATTTTAAGAGCGCTTTGTACTGGTACCCAATTGCACTGATAAACTGTTTTCAGAGTCCGATGGAAATCAGTTTCAAATAAATGGTGACATTTAAACAACTAGAAACCTCAAGGGCCACAATGACACAGCCACATTCACAAGCACCGCTTGCTCTGCAGTTCGTTGGTAAGTTCACTCCAGGTGCCTGCTCAGAGGCTGCACATGCTCTCCTTCAGGTCCTCTTGCTTTCCCCTGCTTTTTGGAGCAGTGGCTGCTGCAGCGTCCGGCTCAGCAAGCTCAGACCAGCCTTTCACAAGCGGGAACTGATACCACCCCAGCTCATCTTGGCTCTCATCAGAGTTGCTCTGTCCATGTGGAAGTGTTTTCAGTGTCCATAAATGCATAAGTCCATGCGCCAAACCTTGGACAAGTGAAATACAGGAGTCAATGGAGAAATTCTTCTTTCTCTGTCCAGACAGACTGAACTAAGATAGTTAGACAAAAGATCAAGTAATTAGCTGCCTCTTAAAAGCAGCCAGCTCAATTACACATCTTTAAATTGACTCTGTCCTTCCCTGGGCCCCTCAGTCTGTTCCCTGGGATTGTGTTCTCTGATAAAGGAAAAGCCCATAAGCCTATACCTCAGCTTCTGCTTTTAGGGGAACCCAGGCAATTTAACTACCTATTCCCTCCATATGTAACCTGATCATCCCATCCCCTGCCTGTAAAGTTCAAATTCTCTCATGAAAAGCAGGAAGACAGCTCAGAGGTCACCTGGTCAACCTTCTTTCATGCTACAAAAGTCCAAGTCCTGGAATTTGGAATCCACTAGGTTTACCTCTCTAAGCTTCAGTTTCTTCCTCTGCCCCATTGCAGGGTTGAAATGAGACAATGCATGTGAAATGTCTAGCATGGTGCTTGGGACACTAAACACATTGCAGTCAGTACCGCTACAGGTGAAGAATCAGAAACCAAAATGCAAAGGGAGTTCTCAGGGCTGCAATCAGCTCCCAATGGCTGTGAAACCTGGGACCCAAATCCTACAAAATGAAATGCCTGCAGTCCACAAGCAAGAGGTTGAAGTATCATTCCCCACTAATCAACTGTAAAAGTTGTGAAATGTATTTACCTTACAGATACGCAGACACTCCTGTGAGAGCTAGACAGTGAATAAAGCATACAATGTCCCTGCCTTCATGGGGTTTACCTTCTACTGAGGGAATAAGATGCTTGACAGAGGAGTAAGTAACTGTGTGAGCAGGGTGCTAAGTCCTGTAGCATAAAGTAGGAATGCATGGTTGAGGAAGTAACTGTCTGATAAAGGTTCACTTAAGGTGAAGGGAGAACGGGAGTGGAAATATTGATAGCAAAGGTAGCATTTCAAGCAGCCAGAACGGAAGGACAAAGGGCTGAGTTGAGAGCAAGCTTAGCGTATTCAAGAGACAGCAGAGAGGCCAGCACGGCTGCAGGGGGTGGGCAAAGGGAAGGGTAGTAGGAAGTAAGGTCAGAGGGGCAGAGAGCCAGCTCAGGCAGGCTGTGGGCTGTGAATTTTGCTCTGAGTATCAGGAAACTAATGACAGGCTTTGACCGGAGGTATGGAAGGAGCTGACTCAGACTTCAAAAGGTGCCTCTGGGAGACTAGAATCTCAGAAAAGGGAGCCTGAAAAAGCCCCAAGCATGAAGAGTTTCAAGGAGAAGGAATTTACTAAATGCCAACTGTCACTAACTAGTCACATAAGACAAGACAGAATTGACGGCAGGACTTGGAACATAGAGGTCACTGGCAACTTTGGTAAGAGCTATTAGATGGACAGGTAAGTACAAAAGAGCATGGGAAGAAAGGAAATAGAAGCTTCGAGATCAGACAAGCCTTGGGAGTTTTGTGCAAAGGAGAGCCCGGAAAACTAATGATGCTAGAGTGATGTCCATGAGGAAATGAGAGGGGACAAGGTCTAGTGAACAACGAAGGTCTTCTCATTAATAGCAATTCCACAACAGTGGCCAGGGTACAGTGAAATTGGCACTAATTGGGGAATGCAAGTCACTCCAGTCTCTTTGCAAGTGGTTAGCAGCACACATCAAGAGCCTTGAAAAATGTTCGTGCCCTTTGACCCATTCATTCCACTTCTGGAAATCTCTGCTAAGGAAATTATTCCAAACACAGAAAAAGTTCTCTACACAGAATTTCACCACAGAGCTATATATGTATAATAGTTCTAGAAACATCTAACTATGCTACAATAGATGATGATTAAGGACACAGGATGGATGTAGTCACTAAAGTATAAGTGCCATCAGGACAGGGACAATGTCTATTTTATTTACCACTGTCTCCCCAACACCTATCATGTGCTGATATATTTGTTGAATGAGTAAAGCTTCTTATAAGACTGAGCAACAAAAGATACAAAATAATCTTTTAATGTTGTATACAGTAGACTCTCCATTAACCAGAACTCACACAACCGACAAAATCTCAAGCAACTGGTTGCCTGAGGTTTTGCGGGTTGCATGAGTTCCAGTAACAGAGAATCAACTTACATTTATCCAGCATCTGCCAATCCCCATGGATGCCAGTTAACTGAGGGTCTACTGTATAAAAGTGCATACACTCACAGTATAATCTCAGCTATGTTAAAAATAATAATAATAAGATTTAACACTCTAAACATATAAAAGCCAAAGAAATAACTCCCCAAAATGTAAATTGTGGTTATCTTTGAGTTGTGGAACATGATTCCTTGTTTCATTTTATTTTTGTATATTTTGTTTATTTTCAAAAATGAATATGATCGCTTTTATAATGAAAAAAAAGTCAAGGTCATTCCTTTAAAAAGGAAATGTTAAGTTCGACAAGATTTAAACTCACACAGCCAGGAACTGGATAAGGCTTTGCCCAGCTAAGAGTTTTCGAGAACTCATTATGGGTGTGAGTTCCCAGGTCCATCCATGGGGCTCTTCTGAAGATGGGCTCGTCTCACTACAACCAGAAACCGGTCCATTCACTGGGCTAGCGAAGGATCCTCTGGGAACCAGAGAGGTTCTGTTCAGAGGAGCAAGTTTCACTGCAGCATTTTCCAAACTCATAATCAATTGTCAAAAATATTACCCAGCAAGACGGAAAACTTGATGGTACAGTTTTACATGAAACGGCAGAATACAGAGGGGTACGTTCATAAGAATGTAAATATGCAAACTGTTCATTGGCAAATATTTATTGAAGGAACAAAAAGGCTTCAGAAGAAATATGTCCACATATGGTGAGAAAGGAGACAAACAACCAAAACTGAATCCACCTTTTCAGCAATACCATTTTAAAGCCAGCCCTCCAGAACCAAGATTCCTAAAGGTCTCCCCAGATCCCACAGTGGGTGTCTACAGGTGCTCGCCAAAGAGCTCCAAGCTCCAGGCCAATTGGTGTCCTGGAGCAGAGCTTCTTGAACTTGAATGTATGTGCTATTCACTTAGAGACCTTGATAAAATGCAGAGTCCAGTTCAAAGTTCTGGGGTGGAAACAGAGTCTCTGTGTGTCTAACAAGTTCCAGGTGGCATTGAAGCTGCTGGTGTGTGAAGACACTTTGAATGGCAAGTTCCCAGGGTGCCAGGTGACTGGGTACTCCCCAGGGTCATTAGGAACCAGAAGCAGGGGAAAGCCATTCAGGCACGCTGTGTCAACCTAAGCAAGGTAAGGGGAGCACAGAAGATGCTCAATGAGGCTTCCACCTGCTACCCCAAGCCCTAATGCTAAGTGCCTTCACCAGATGCACAGCCTGGTCCCCCATCCTCAAGCATGCCAGCACCCTAAGGTATCCTTGTCCTCAAGCATCTTGACACTACTGAGAGAAGTGATGTGAAGCAAACTCAAGGCAACTGTATGGGGTCTGGAGGGGCCTGAGTCCCCAGGTTCTTGGGGAGCTTGCTCAATGACCTCTTGCTGGCAGGGTCCCAGGGCCTGGGCTTTGCTAACGGGGGGGAGGGGAACCTGGAGTAGCCAGCAGCAGATGGCACCGGAAGACAAGCACAAGCTGCATCCAAGAAAGTGACTCAAAGGAACAGAAGGAGAGATGTGACCAAAACCTGGGACAAAACAACAACTCCAGGAAGGGAACTGGTGGTTCAAACAGCACTTGTCTTAGGTGTCAGCTGCAAAAGTCCTTGGTCAGGGGTCAGGCCAGAGAGACCGCAGACATGGCTGTTCCATCTCCTGCTGCCTGGCCCTTTGTCAGATCATCCCAGGAGCCTCACAGTAAGGCCCCTCAGGGTTTGGGGTACCTGAATACCCTACCCTGGGAAGTCATGGTGGGTCCATTCTGCTAGAGGGTGGGCAGGTCTAAGCAGCTAAAGCCAGGCCTGGACAGCCCATCTAAGGTGACCCAGGAGCAATCTGTCTTGTCCACACGCAGATGAAGCCTTGGGTCTGGCTCAGCATCCAGAAAAGTAGGCTATGACCTCCACGGTGAGATATTCACATTCATTGTAGCCCTTTCTCCATTTTCCCTGGCTGACTGGAGGAAGGTAGGTGGGGGCTGCCCCTTCTAGCCAGTGTCCAATTAATCTAAGCTCCAAGAACTCCCTGCCCCTGCCACAACTCAAGGTCCCTGGGAGGCCCAAAGTTGTGGAGAGGCTTTGAAAGAATCATAGCACATCACCTAAGGCAAGTGAGCTCAGTGGTCAGAGTATAGAATGAGGGAGGGTAGATTCACAGCCTTGAGGACTATAGGCCTCAGCAGTGGGCTGAGACACCAAAGTCCCTGGCCAGCTAGCTACCTTGACATGAGAGGTCCTGGGAGGCAAATAGGGCAGGTGACAGCGTGTAGCTGCAGCTGTGAGTCCTTCTCAACTGGAGCATGCCACAGGGCATCTGTCCTCAGCTAAGCATTCGGAGGGCCCCTTTCCCATCAGTCTACCAAGACAAAGCTTTGTGGAGCCCTGTCCCTGTGCCAGGGCCTGTCCGAGGCATAGAGGACACAAGCTCTATGACAGTACAGATGTCACCCTCAAGGTGCTCACAATCTTATCAAGCAGAGATACTTATAGGCTTGCTTCTATACAAGGTGGCAGATGCAGTGAAAGAGAAAAACGATGGGGTAGAATGGGAATCCTGGAATTCCTGCTTCTCAGGCTGATTTTCTTACTGCAAAGGAGTATAAGGGTACAGGGCTAGCAGGATCTGTCCTCCCCATCCGGCTGTGCTAAACAGACACTAGCAGCCCCACTATCCTGCCTCCACAGTCCTTATTATCACTTACAAAGCCCATTCACAAACATCATCTCTCACAGACGTAGGGGCTGACCAAGGTCCAAAGCTCTGACTCCACGTGCTCCTTCCCTCACAGTGCCCTCACAGTCTCACTGGTAGAGGTGAAACCCCTGGGTTCCCAGGCTAGGCATCTGTTGCTGAGTTACCGGCATGAATCCTGCCTGCTCCAAGCAAACCATCTCCGGCTCTGGCATCTGCTCGTGCTGTGAAGTATACTGAGACCTGCAGAATCCAGACTCAGAACCCTCCCAGGAACAAATAGCTGAGCTGTCCCAATATCAGGCTTCACAATACAAATAGATGCAAAAACAAGCTCTTGCCAGCCACCATGGGCCCTGGAAAGCCAGTAATGATGGAGTGCCACCCCCCGCTTGCAGCATGCCCACTTGGCTAAGTGATGGAGCCTGGCAATGAACGTGACAGGAAGAAGCCCTGGACCTGACTACATGGGGTCGGACCTGCCACTGAGCTTCAGCGACCCTTTGGAAACTTCTGTGTGCACCGTGGACAGGGGCAGGTGCTCAGAGTCTGGCACGGGGGTGCTCTGCTTGCAGGTCAGCACCAGGGTCTTGACCTCCTTCTTGAAGTTAGTGTTGAGGAAACCGTAGATGAAAGGGTTGACACAGGTAGAGGCCATGGCGAGCATGTGGCACACCAAGAAGATGAGGTTGCCATGACAGATGGGGATGGCCTCGTGGTACCAGTCCTCCAGGCTGTTGAACACATGCAGGGGCAGCCAGAGCAGGGCAAAGGCAGCCACCATTGCCATAAGGATGCCGTTGATCCGCTTCACCTGCCAGGCCTGCGCGCTGTAGGAGCCCTTGCGGAACACCCGCCTCTGCTTCCGCAGACGCTGGTAGATGCGCAGGTAGCAGACCAGGATGAAGGTCAGCGGGACACAGTACTGAAAGAGCAGCAGGAAGGTGGTGTAGACGATGCGGTGCTGCTCCAGGGGCCAGGCCTCGGTGCACATCACCTTATCCACCAGGAATTCCAGCGCCTTGGAGTGGTTCTTGTGGAAGACATTCTCTAGGACGCTGTTGGCCAGGAAGGGCAGGGACAGGAAGCCGGCAATAAACCAGATGACCACAATCCCCAAGTAGGCCTGCGAGACGCTGGGCTTCCAGCCTGTGGGGTTGATGATGAGCTGATGCCTCTCCAAGGCCACAAGAACCAGTGAGAGAATGGAGACTGTCACTGACATACACTGGATGAAGGCTGATATCTTGCAAAGGGCCTCACCAAAGACCCAATAGTCCATGATGGTGTAGATGGCTGTGAGTGGCTGGCAGATGAGGCACATGAGGAAGTCAGAGAAGGCCAGGTTGGCGATGAGCAGGTTGGTCACATTGGTCTTCTTCTGCCTGATGGTCACATATATCAGACAGAGGTTGCCTAGGACCCCCACAATGGTCTCGATGCTATAAAAGGTGACAATGAAGACCATCAGGTCTACAGAATCCTGGCAGTGGTCAGAGAAGTTATGCCAGATGCCCTTTGGCTTGCTTCTGTTTTGGCCCTGCAGGGGTCCTGGGAGCAGCACAGAGAGCAAGTGAGAGATGTTCATAGTGCACGTGGATAGAGTCCAGGAGATTCAGCAATGATACCTGTGAAGCAAAAAGACAACAGGTACTCAGGGATCGTGCCTCCGGGGCATGTTCCAAGAAAGAGTGAGGTCCTGGTCGAGATGTTCATGACTTCTTCCACCCCAAGGTTGGGACTGATAGGACCTGAGCCTCAGAGATGTAAAACAACTTGCCGATAGTCACACAGCCAAAACCATGGGGCTTGACACACAGTGCGTCCCCCTGATCTCAGCCCCTACCTGCCCTGCCAGCCTAGCTTCTCAGGTGACAAAGTTGAAGACTACCAGATATGCAAAAACTGGGACACCAGCAAACCAGCTCTCTCGTCCTGCTCACCATGTGTACACACATGCCTGGCCAAGGTCAAGGGATGTCTACCACCCTCCTTATGGGCCCTCTCCACACCAATGCTCTAGTCACCTGAAACAGCTTGCAGTTCCCAAACACACCGCCCTGGTCCACACCTCCATGCCCTAACACAGCCTGTCCTCTTTTCTCTGATGCTTCCTCAACACAAGGGACCCACTGCCAAGGCAAAATTGGAATTTGGTCTCCAGAGCTTTCAGGCGGTAGTGCCAATGACAGATATTTTCACACAAAAAGCCACCATACCCGTATACACACCACTCTGACTCACCTTCCTCAAGAGTCTGCTAGTCATTATTCATCCCACAAGCCGTTCCCAGGTGCCAGGGGGCATCAGAATCACTCCAGGAGCAGAAGTGCAGATTCCAGGGCCTCGCACCAAGAGATGCAGTTAAGTGAGTCTGGGAGGGGCCCAGAAATCTGTGTTTTAATGAGTGACCCACATGATTCTGATATACATGGTTCTAGGGCCCCATTTGGATAAACACTGTTTATAGAGGAATACCTTAGTTCAGATGTTAAGTCCCATATAATTGTCAGAAGCAGTTATTAGAGTGTGGACAAAATTAGCCAGAGATCAGTCAAAATCTGTCAGCTGTCATAAACGTCACTCAGTGTGCATTTGATCTGGCTTATAAAGATGAGTCCCATTTGGTTGTTTACAAGATCAAGACATGAATTCCATTGACAGTTTACACAGTCTGGTTATTTTGGGTAGCAAATCTCATAGGCAACGGGATTTTTCTGGCACTACAATCATCTAGCAAGAAGGGCCACTTGGAAACAAATGTGACAAAATGAAATATAGCGGGGCCCTATGTAAGGTCCAGTATTTAACTCAAAAACAGCCACAACTGCCTGAAACTCTGGCGGGTGCATTTTGTCCAGAGCAGCAAATGAGAGAAACCCAAGGCTGTGGTTAACCATCAGCTAAGACGCGGTCAGCGGTGCCAGACTAGCCACATGCAGCATGATCCGAGGGAGGTTACCAGATGGACAGGGCTCCAGAAATTCCCCCCAACTTCGTCCATTCATCCGCTCAGTAGACATGTGCCAAGCCCCATGCTACAGAGCCGCAGAGATGACACACACAGCCGTGTCCCTCCCAGAGCAGAGGAAGGGACCAGCAGGAACACAGGTACACCCCAGCGCCACAGTGCCGTCTCCAAAACCAGTATGAACGCCAGTGCGCTCCAGAATCTATTTCCAAAGAGCTCTCACGACAAGGTGGGAATACACAAAACCCTGGGGTAAGTCTTCTGCTGCAGCCTGCTTTCCCCATCAGTCAGAGAAAAACTAACAAAGAATACAAGCATTAGCAATCTCCTAATGAGGTATGCAGAGGACACCTGCTTGGTTTCCTGAAATGTCACCTACTGCCCGCGGTGCCTAGACACTTTCCATGCACCCCGCACCTCCTCTCTACTCAGCTCACGGGGTGGCTTAGCGGCCCACCCGCATTTCAGGTGAGGACACTGAGGCTCACGGAGTCTAAATCGACATAAGAGGCAGGGTGCATCCTCAGCCCAGTCGTGCTGCTCTGAGACCCCGGGCCCTGTGAAGCCCATCCCGCGCCCATCCTCAGTCGCCCGGCATCGGGCAGCGCGCACGGTTTCCCGGTGGGGCTCTGGGACCCGGGCCAGGATCCCCGCCGCCCCCAGGACCCCCTGGGCGCGCCGCGGAGGCCGCGGCGTCCTCACCTGCTCCCGCGGTCCCAGCACGCTCGGTGCATGGAGCGTAGCCGCCCTGCCTGTCCTCGCGGTGCCCGCTGGGCTCCTTCCTGCACCGCAGCCCGTGCCCGCCAGGAAGCTGCCTGGAGACCAGACGCTGCCCTGGGAGCCAGCCGGCACCGCCGCCCCAAGCTGCATGCCAGCAGACTGGTCTCTCTCGTTATCTCCCCTCTCCCTCCTCCCTCCCTTCCTCTCTCTCTCTCTCTCTCTCTCTCTCTCTCTCTCTCTCTCTCTCTCTCTCTTTCTCTCTCTCCCTTCTATCCCTCCCTCCTCTCTCTGCTCCTCCCCCCTCATCCATGAAATGAACCTAAGAAGACCTGCCTTTCATAACCCCGTTCATAAGGATGAATTTCAGGCTTCCTATGAGTCTGGCTGTCCTGCTGGGCACACGGAGCTGTCCTGTGTCATCCTAGACGGAGCTCCCAGCCCTGAAGGCAGACAAGGGACAAGAAAACAAGTAAATAAATCACTGCGGAGAGAGGTGCTGTGGGAGATGGGTTAGCTTCAGATGGATGGTCCAGGCAGAGGGTCCAGCAAATGCAAAGGTCCTGAGGCTAGACACATATGGCCCCCGGAGTCCATGGGAGGACAGTGTGGATGGAGAAAGTCAGGGGGCTTCCAGAGGAATGTGGGGGACGGTTGGGGAAGGACTTGAGGATCCTGGAAAGGCCTCCAAGGTTGTTGCAGGGAGAGTTAAACAATAAAACATTTCTGCATTGCTGCCCAGGTGACAGAACTTGGCTGAAATGGAACATCATTTATTTACTAAGAGCTACTCCTATTTTAAATGCAATAACTTGTCATTTCCTCCCCACAAGGCCCCAAGGCCCCAAGGAGGGTAAAGTCTCGTATGGGCTTAGAAGACCTGCTGAGATCTGCTTCAAGTCCACTTCCAAAATCTTGGACATGAACAACCCTCCTATAAGACCTCCTATGGCTGGAATTCATAGAAACATAGAGCAGGGTTTACCAGGGGCTGTGGCACGGGGGAAATGGCAAATGTTGGGGACCTAATGTACAGCATGGTTATTTATAGCCAATACAACAATACTATATTATTGTATACTTGAAAGTTGCTAAGAGAGTCGATCTTAAATGTTCTCACAAAAAGAAAACAGAAATTAGGTTTAAGGAGGGAGGTGTTAGCTAAAGCTATTATGGTAATCATTTTGTATTACACAAATATAAACCAACATGTCTACACCTTAAACTTAAATAATGTCAATTAGACCTCAATAAAGTTTGGGGGAGGGCTTTCCACGGCTCCCCGTGAGCCACAGAACATGGCCACTCCCTACACACACCAAGAAACCCCAGACACACCATTCATGGCGCTGTCTATGGAGGTGGCCCTGGAGTTGTGGGCAGCGTCGTCTTCTAGCATGGTAGCTGCCATTTATAGCACATGTGGACTCTACAGATATTACCCGATTTGGTCATTGTCACAGCTCCGAGAGGTAGGCATTTTACTTCCCATCTTCCTGTTAAAGCCACAAGTGAGACTCAAAGGTTGAACAACTTCCCCAAAGTCAGCTGGGAAGAAATGCTCAGATCTAGCCTACCAAACACCCAAGCCTCTGCTCACTGGCCTCTGGGATTGTACCTGCTATTCCTCCTTTCAGGACCACTGTTCTCCCTACCTTGACTGCCTGGAAGATTCCTTCATGCCCCAGGTCAATGTCCCCTATGCCATGTCACATTCCTGCAGCCGTTCCTGTTCGATGGCAGTGCCAGGTGGTGCAGCGTGCTTGTGTGTTTGCACAGCATCCTTGTCTCCCTCCTCCCATGTCCTTGTCTCTCTTCTCCCCATGTCCACGGCCCCAGTCTTGTCTCTGTCTCTAAAGCCCAGCATGGCTCCACACACTGAGGCAGCATCTGGCAAAGGAAGGAATGAATGCATTTAACAGAACCTAATTATAATGGTGGCTTCCTGGAATCCAAAGCAGAGAATATTTCCTGTCCAGAAACCCCTCAACTATAGATACCTGTTCTCTGTGCCGGCAAGAGCTCAGATACTGTCACCTGCTCCTCGTGAGGCAGCTGTGTGGTCTGGGCTGCTTGAAGCCACTGGAGCCTTGCTAATGAGCCCTCTGAGGCAGAATGCCACATGGCCATGTTTGAGGACCCCTGCCCAGGGCTTACGGGCCTGAGCCCTTGTCCCTGCATGTCAAAGCATAGCCGAGGAGCTGAGAAGGCAGTGAAAGTGGGTAACAACTTCTATGCCAGGCAGAAGCACCTGCTCTTCTTCTGTCTTCACACCCACCTGGTAAGGGACAATCACCCCATTTCACAGGTGAGAAAACTGAGGCTCGAAGAAGTAGAGGAATGTGTCTCCGCCACTCAACTTGTAGATGGTGGAGCTGAGATTTGAAGCCAAAGTCCATGCTTCTGTGCCAGCACCTTTGCCCCTGGGAGGGGCAGGGAGCTGCTCAAGGTGGCCATTCCCAGTTAAACCAACACCACCTGAATTGGCTGCCAGACCCTTTGCATGTACTAGGGAAGGAAACAGCACCCCCTGGCGCCAGTAGAGCCCTGCACCAAGTACAGCTGGAGCATCAGAAGTTCCCCAAGAAAGCAGAAGCCACGGCAAGAAGCTGGGAGCTGTACTTTCACACTCACTGGATCGAATCAGAGGCCAGGACCTCAGCCTGGGAGGTCCAGCCAGCTGGCAAGGTTGCATTCTGCAGCTTCTGGGAATGGGACTCAGTAGAGCTTTTCCTGTGCTATACAAGTGAGGCTTTGATCTCAGAGACACTGATTCTCCTTAATAGCCTAGGAGTAGACCTCACTTCCCAGCCCCTTGGGAACGTTCCCTGTGAATCACCTTGGAGTCAAGCACTAATTCCTCAGGCTTGTCTGGCCCTCAGCAACTTGCAATTTGACCTGTCAATCCAATGCAAGGTCAGTATTCTCCTTGGCCTGATGAGAAAGCTGAGGGTCAGGAAATGGGGGTGAACCCCAACCACCATCTTTTGACAATTCACTGGTACTTTCAGTATGGTGATCCAGTGTGGCAAGTGGTCACAAGCTGGGCATGGAAGCCAGCTCACCAAGCCTCGGATTCTCTTCTGTGAAATGGGGCCCATAGTAAAATTCACCTTCACGGCTCTGTGAGCAGAAATGAGATGAGCTGCTAACAGCCCCTAGCACAGCCCCTGGTGAGAAACACAGCCTGGAGATCTGGCTGCTATTACCCATGTTCTGGGTGCTTGCCCACTCCCTTAGGTGGACAGTCCCTATCAATTCTAGGTTGAAACCTCTCCAGCCACACAGCAGTGGGACCTACACGTCTCATCCAGATTAATCCAGTGCTGTCCTAGCAGATCCCATGTGCTCAGCTATGATGAGCTTCTAAAATCAGTCTAACTCTATTTGTCCTTAAGCCCTTCCAGGGTGCCTCCCCCAGACTCCTTCTCTACTTAAACTCTTTATTTTTAGAGAATACCATTGCCTTTAGCATGTCCAGGCTTGTGTAGATGTTGGCTTCCACCGCCTGGACTCATTAAGCTCGTTTTCCATTTGGAAAATTCCTACTCATTCCTGGAGACCCAGCCCATACAACCAACCCGCTGTGAAATGTTCCAGAGCCTCCACCTGCTCATCTTAAAGGGACACTAACGAGTTATACCCCACACAGAGAGCTCCTGGGTAGCTTTCCTGGAAGACCCACAGCAAAAGAATGCCCCGTCAGCTATCCAGAAAAATTCACTTCATTTTCCATCCTTAGGAATGGAGCACCAAAGAGTCCCATACATTTAGAAAAGTACCAGCACAAAAGAAATAAGCTAAGTAAAAAATAATAGTATAATAATAATTGACCTCAAAAGAAACTGAAATAAATCAGAGACTAGAACTTCAAGAGATCAAGAACTTCCATTAATCCTTAGAGAGATTATACTGAACTTGTTGATTCTATTACATAAGAGCTGCTGGCTAATTGCCAGGAAACAAGAAACCCAAAAAAGCAAAAGAAAAGAACGCTTGAAAATTAAACATATGATTGCTGAAATTGAAAAATGTCTTATTGGAAGGCTTGGCAAGACAAGGTAAAGAAATGTCTTATAATGTAGAGCAAAAACATCTTTTTAGATGGAAAGCCCAGGAAGAAAAACAAAAGGCACAGATGCTGGATGCAAATGATCCATCATCTGATTTAATGAGATTTCCAGGAAGGAAGAACCAAGAAAATAAAAGGTAGCTTATCAGTCATAGTCTAAGCAGGGAACTGAATTCTGCCCAATAGTCAAATAAAGAGACATTACTGGGCAGGTAATATACAGAGGTTTGGGCAGGGTTAAGGGAAAATACAGGAGATGGTGAGGTACCCAGAAAATAACAGAAGCAGTTACCATCTTACAGCTAAAGGAACCAGAGGAGAAAGAATGTCATTAGCGCCAGGGTGCTGTGGAAGAAGGGCCACCTTATGAGCTACTATAGATATATGTCACCATCACCAGAGACACAACATTGATATAGGATGTGGGAAAGAAGTACACTGACCCTTCGTCCACTTCCACTCACCTATGAGTTCCTGCCATTGACCAGACCCAGCTGGAATCCAGCCAGCAAAGGATCATCCAGCCTCCTGGTCACAGAGGAGGATAGAGAACAACAGTGGAGAAGGGATCTGTGGGGGGGATAAACAGAAAGTGGCCTGTGTTGCTGAGGGCCCATCCTGAAAACAGCAGTGCTCATCATGGGGCCCCCAGTACTAGCATCATGCCCTGGGCAGCCTGGCCAGCCACCAGTAGGCAGGCTGATTAAATTGTACACCATGGAAGGCACAGTGATTTGACACTCACTCTATAAATTGATTTGCCTTTCCTATGCCCTTCCAGAATCACCATCTATCAACTTACAGAATTCTTTTCTATTCCCCCACTGTGCTATCCTACACAATGCTTCTGACCAAGGAACTTATTTCCCAGAAGAACAAACAAATACCAATGGGCTAGCATCCTTGCAGTTCACTGGACTTACACTATCAAAAAACTATACTTCATGAAGTTATAACTGAGTCTTTGTAAATATCCTGTTCCTCCTCAGTGATAGGAGAAGGGATCATGAAAGTGAAATAAATTACCATTTTAATTGAAAAAATAAATAGATAATGCCATAAAATGATGATAAATAATACTATTCACATATTATTTTGCTTTAGGAATTAACCAAAAGAATCCAAACTGAAACTGTTAAAGGGCATTGCTTAAAATCTTAGATAATTGTTGTATGTAAGGGATTGGTATTTGGGAATTATTACACTATTTTCTGTAGTTCACATGTATTTGAAAAGTGTTTCAAATAAGACATGTTTAAAGCAGTTATGCTCTTTTTTTTACATTCCCCACCCTTTTGAATATCCACACCTATATCTGGAATTGGTTTCAAATCTGTTGATGGTGAAGCCATTAGGTGGGGCTGAGCAAGATGGTGTCCCATGAGTACGGGGCTAAGGTTAGGGGGTCCCAGAGGAGAAGAACAGGGAGTTGAAGCCCAAGGAGAGTGCAGTGTTCTCCCCACAAGGGGCAGACAACATGGCTATAGGAGCCAAGTGAGGGAAGAGTATTTCTACACAGGGGTAGGATAGCCACTACAGCCTAAAACTGTCAAAGCCAAGCAGTCTGAGAATGGCACCCTGGTGGAGGTTCTGGAATGGGGTATCAGAGCCAAAATAGAACAAAGAGAGTGTCTACATGGAGAGGTAGGGATTGTTGACCCAACACAGGGAGTTGGAGCCCAAATACAATGAAGAGGGTATCTACATGGGAGAAGTAGACAGCTCCGGTGGAATGTCAGAGCCAAGAAGAGTGAGGTGCTGGTGGGAGGGAGTTCTGCTATGGGAGAATGGCCCTAGACAAGGGGATCCACCAAGTAAAGCAACTATATTGAGGAATAGTAGGAACCAATTCTCTCACTGATGACAAAGTAGTCACAAATACAGAAAGAGAGAAAACCAGAATGAACCCTGTGATTTAAATTAGAATTGAAATTATTGGTGTGAACTCATGATTTTCAACACATATAGATAAATATTGATACAATTGTCACACATACACACACACACACACACACACCCCATCTTGTTCTGTCCACTGAGAGGGCCCAGGAGCAGTGACACCTCAATAGCAGTGAACACTCCTAGCACCCATATTTGGATTCTAAATGCCATTCCCCATTAAAAGAATACAAGGGTCAGAGAAAATACAAGATGAGCCTAAAAGATCTTTGGGGGCTAAAAAGTAATAAAGTGCTCTACAAATGATGGGACATGTTAGAGAAGACCCAGAATTCAACTTGAAGGGGCCCTCACTAGCCATTCTGGGACAATATGGGCATTAAAATAAATAATGATAGCAATAGATAATAACTCATTGAATAAAATGGAAACCTATGAGTCTATTTTAATATAAATAAATAAATGAATACAGTGAAAGTTTGAAGAATGAGATATTTACATGGCTTCAATATACTTCACCACAAAATACTCATAAATACAAAGAGAAAGGGAGTTACTTTATAGTAGAGAAGCCTAGAAGATGCCCCTTTAGTCAAATGATCAAAGCAACCATTATGACTAACAGTACAAACTGAAATCATGTACCCATAATCAGATGCAAGGATAACAGAGCATTGCTACTATTGTTTTTCTGCCAAGGGTGCATAAAAATGAATACAACCCTGAGGAAATATCAGACTAACAAAGTGAGGAATATGCTACAAAATAACTGGCCTGTAACCTTGAAATATGTCAAGTTCATGAAAGTCAAGGAAGGACAGGAGAATTCTTCTAGGATGAAGGAGATCAGAGACATGAAGAGACATGAGAGTTAAATGTAAGTATCTTGGGACAACTTATCACACTTGAATGGAGCCTGGAGATAAGTAGGTGGTTATGTGATGATGCTAATCACCTGAATCACAATGGTTGTATTTTGGGCAAGTAGAAGAATGCCCATTTCTGTAGGAAATACAGAATAAAACTAGTCTTTGGGGAGATGGGCGTCTTGTTGGCAGCTAACTCTCAAATGGTTCAGAAAACAAAATTCTAGATCCTCACTTATAATTTTTCTATAAGCTTAAGATTGTTTAAATTCAATTTTTTAAATAATATCAAATATTTTTCTCACCTTTATGAAATAAACAGAATTAAAAGTTGGAAGTAGTAACCCCTAGAAGTAGAGCTGGGAGAAGGGGAAAATGTTTATATCAGTTATCTGAGCAATAGGCATGTAGGCCATGTGTTTATTTCCTTTGCTCTACTAAAGAAGAATTAATAGGGAAGTCAGGATGGCTCACTGGTTTTTCATTCACTTGCAGACCCAGGGTCTGGGGGTTGTATCCCAGCCCCAGCCCATGAGGACCCATATGCTAAACTGGGGTGTGTCTCCATTTTGGTTCTCGCTAGGGCAAGCTTCCCATGTGAGAGACCCCCAGTTTGGCTCCCACCCCAGGTGTGCTTCCTGTGTAGGAGTACTCATGCGGGGGCATGCCTCCCATGCAGGAGGCCCTTGGCCTGGCCCCTGCCTTCCACAGTCTCGCACTGACCCATGGAGTGAAACTATATTAAAAACTGATGATGTACAACTATGGAGACTAGCTTGGTAACAACCATTCCAGCCTCAGTTTCACTTTCAGTAAAATAAAGTCAACACTAGTTCAAGCTCATGACAAGCTGGTGAGGAGGCAAAGGATTAATGAATAAGGATACAACTTCAGCCTTTTTCAAAACCCCACGGAAGGGAGATGAAATAGAGCGACCGAGGACTCTGCAGGGAAGGGTCCGGTCTTTCACAAGGCCCTCAAAGTGGCAGGCGGGGCGACTGAAGAGGGCACATCTGTTGTGGGAGGTGGCTCCCAGCCCCTGAGAGATCACATGCTCTTTCTTTGCCTTGGCTCCCCTCTGAGGCCATAAAGAGGCTATAAAATACACTTTGGCCACAGGTGAAAAAGAGGTAAGGGACGTCAGCTGGACTACCTATACCTTTCTGGACCTCCCACCCCAGACAGATGGCCCTGCCCTCTCTCCCTGTCTGTCTCTCCCCAGGATAAAGCTGGACATCCCAGTGCCTTTTCCCTGCTCTCCTTACTCACGCCTTTCTTCATTTTACTCCATCACAATGAAGGGTGATCCAGAACATAGTCACCAGCCCAAGAGAAAGGAGGAAGAGGGCACAATTGCCTCCTACCACTAAAGCTCCATCCCTACAGTCCATTCCAGGACCTTGAAGCCGACCAGGTCAGAATAGCATTTTTCCTTCTTAATAGAGAGCAAGAGAAAGACAATGGCAAAAGGACATTATTCCTCTAAAGGTCTATAGCCCCTGCCGTCTGTTCACCCAGTAGACTTACCAGTCCACAATGGGTCACTTGCCCCTCTGTGGAGGACAGGGAAGAAATATCAATGCAATCTAGACTTCACTGTTTGGATCCACTCCCCCAATTCTTATCTCTGCCTTCTGGGACCTTCTGGAATTCATTCAAACAGTCCTTAGTCATTCAACAAATATTTTAAAGCATCTACATGTGCTGGACACTGAGCACAAAGTTCAGCTCCACAAGACATGTTATAAAAGGATTTTGATCCAGAGACTCCCAAAAGAGTGCAGATGGGATATCAAGTAAAATATTCACCAAATTACCATATGCTTTGGATGAGGAATTCACTTGATTCTATTCCCCATCCCAAATTTTCTTAGCTGTGCTGTCATACCAAGTTTACTTGATACAATAACATAAGATATTGCTGAATAACAAACCACCACAAATCTCAGTGACATACAAACATACCTGCAGGTCAGCTCGGGATAGCTGACCTAGGCTGAGCTCAGTGGGCAGCTCTGCCTTGAGCTATAGGTCCATTGGACTTGCTCCTCACTGAGGTTTGGCTCTTCCTCCTCCTATATTCATTCAGGGGCTCAGGCTGAAGGGGCAGTTCAAAAGCTTTACCCATAAAGGTGACAGAAGTACAAGAGGATATACAGCTATGCAAATTCATTCCCAGCCCTGCTTGAGTCACATCTACCAATATCCGTTGACCAAAGCCAGCCAAGGAGCCAGCGCCCTGAAACAGCTGCTCTCTTTTGCCAAGCAGCTGAGTATGTTGGGGACAATAGCCATGTGGGTTCTGCCACAGGGAGCTTCTGCCCCTGAGGGTGCCCTGGGGCAAGGGATCAGAATATTGGTGGATTACTGGGACTGCAATCCTGTCCAACCAGACTTAGGTTTGATTTCTCCAGCACAAAATTATAAAAAATCAGATTCCTGGTTTCTCCTAAAAGAATCTGAAGATCTGGCTACGTAGTGTTCCCCATTTTCACCTGGCTACAAGAGCTGAGCTGGGGACCTGTGGCTCTCAGGCAGCATGGGACCCAGATCCTAAATGGCCCACTTGTCCTAGCAGCTCCTGCTATATCAGACCGGGCTGGTATGGCCCCATAGGCTTTTGGGCTTGTGCTCCAAGTCAGGACCTAACAGAGCAAACCAAAGACCCTTCTAGGTTCTCTGTCACTAAAGGAGGCACCAAAGCTGTAACCGCAGGCATCTAATGTGGCACAGGGACATAATGAAAGAGAGGGCAGCTCAGGCTGGTGTCCCACTGTCTCCACACACCTGGGTGGCCACCTTTGCACAGGTCACAATGCAGTTCAGTGGCAGTGATATTGAGTGTCACCCTAAATCTTCCCACTTAAGCCCGACCCACAGCCATTCAGCCACCGGATTTGGCTATGGGCTTGCCTCTCCCATCCACACTGCAGTGTGGCCCCTTCCCTCTCCCTGCTCCTGCCTCCCAGCTGGCTCCCTTGCTCACAGCCATTCAGCCACCGGATTTGGCTATGGGCTTGCCTCTCCCATCCACACTGCAGTGTGGCCCCTTCCCTCTCCCTGCTCCTGCCTCCCAGCTGGCTCCCTTGCTCACGGATCTCCCTTCCCACCATTCTCTACATCACACCAGATGTATGTTAATGACCAAACTTCACCAAGTCCACACCCCTCTTGCAATATGACTTTGCTTTTCACCTCATCAAGTAGAATCTATTCCCACTCCATGAATATGACTCACTTGTAACTAATAAAATGTGATGTGGTCTCAGCTCCAAGTCTAAGCCTTATGGCTTTCACATTTTGGGATCCTGTCACCATGTAAAGAAACTCTGACTAGAGTACTGAATAACAGGTCACATGGAAAGAGATTCCAGCCTCAGCCTCAGACATGTGAGTGAGGCAATTTCAGACCTCTAACTCCAGGCAGGCCACCAGATGGCTGCAGCCATGTGAGAGAGCCCAGGAGAGGTCAGTAAAACACCTACCCAACAAACCCACAGCACTGAAAAGCAATAAATCATTGTATGCCAATAAAGTAAATACCTTAGGTAAAATGAGCAAATCCCTAGAAAGACACAAAAACTTAAAATAACTGAAGAAGAAATAGAAAATCTGAAGATTCCTATAGCAACAGATTGAATTAGTAATAAAAAAAATTTTTTTTAATTATAAAACAAATTTTATAACTACCTGTAAAGAAAAGCCAAGCCATGATGACTTAACTGAATTTGGTGAATTTTACCAAACATTTAAAGAATTCTTACCAGTTCTTCACAAATTCTTTCAAATAACAGAAGAGGATGGAACACTTTCTAACTTATTCTGAGGCCAGTATTACCCTGATACTGAAATAAGACAAAGACATCACAGGAAAAGAAAACTACAAAGCAATATCTTTTATAAACATAAATGCAGTTATACTCAACAAAATACTAACAATACAAATTTAGCAATGTATAAGGAGGGATATATATGTAGTCAAGTAGGATTTATCCCAGAAATGCAAGGTTAGTTTAACATCCTGAAATTAATCAATTTAACACACCTTATTAATAGAATAAAAGACAAAAACCACATGATCATCTCAATATGTATAGAAAAAGAACATAGCAAAATTCAAAACTCTATTTATAATAAAGACACTCAACAAACTAGAAATATTAATAGGAGGAAACTTCATAAAAGGCATCTAGTTTTTTTTAAAGCCCACAGCTAACATTGTACTTAATAGTGATCAAGATTGTCCACTCACCACTTTTATTCAACATTGTACTGAAGGTTTCAGCCAGGGTAATTAGATAAGGGGGTGGGGGGAGAAGATCTCCAGATTGGAAAGAAAGATGCAAAATTATCTCTATTTGCAGATGACACAATCTTGTATGTAGAAAATCCTAAAGAATTCACACACATAAAAAAAAAAATAGAACAAATGAATGAGCTCAGCAAGATTCAGTAGACAAGATCAGTGTTCAAAAAATAAACTCAGGATGCCGGGATGGCTCAGCAGGTTGAGCGCTTGTCTTGCAGCCAAGGGGTCCAAGCCCTGGCTCATGTGAACTCATATGCTGAACTGGGATGTGCCCCCAGTTCGGTTCTTGCTGAGGAAAACTTCCCATGTGGAACGCCCCCCAGGCAGTTCCTGCCCTGCGCAGCCCCACACTCACCTATGGAATGAAACTATGTACAAAACTAATGACATGCAACTATGGAGACTGCTCTGGGGTCTCCCCCTTCTCTCTCTCTCTCTCTCTCTCTCTCTCTCTCTGTCAAAAACAATAAAAATAAATCTTTTTTGAAAAATGTTTTAATAAAAATTAAAAACTCTACTATACACCAGCAATGAATGATCCAAAACTTAAATTAGAAAAACAATTCTATTTATAATAATATTAAAAATAAAATACTTATAAATAAAGATAACAAAATAAATGCAAAATTTATACTCTGAGAAACACAAAATTTTGTTGAAAGGAATTATAAAAGATCTAAATAAATAAAAATACAATTATTGTCCTTGTATCAGAAAACTTAATATTGTTAACATGACAAAACTCCAAAAATGATCTATAGATTCAAAGCAATCCCTATCAGTCCCTGAGGACCTCTTTGCAGAAATTAACAAGCTGATTTCAAAATTTATATGGAAAATCAAGGGAACCAGAATAGCCAAAACAATCTTGAAAAACAAGAACAAAGTTGGGGACTCACACTTTCCAACTTCAAAACTTCTACAAAGCTAAAGTAATCAAAACAGTGTAGATAGACAACTAGACAAATGGAATAGAATTGAGAGTCAAGAAATAAATCCATACATCTACAGTCAATTAATTTTCAAAAAGGGTCCAAGACCATTCAATGGCAAAAAAATAGTCTATTTAACAAATTGTGCTCAGACAACTGTATAACCATCTGCAAAAGATGAATTTTGGACCCATACCTCACACTACATACAAAATTAACTAAAAATGGATCAACAACCTAAATATAAGAAATGAAACTTGGGGAAGCCCGGATGGCTCAGTGGGTTAAGCGCTCACTTTGCAGCGCCGGGGACGGAGGATCAAATCCCGCCCCAGCCCCCGCCGGTGTGGACCCATGTAAGGAAAACAATTTACAAATCACATTTCTGATAAGGGTTTAATATCCTAAATATATTGTAAAAACTCTTAACAACTCAACAACAAAAAGACAACCCAACTTTAAAATAGGCAAAGGACTTGAATACACATTTCTTCAAAGAACATATTCAAATGCCAAATAATACATAAAAAGTTGCTCAACATCCTTCCTTAGTCATTAGGGAAAAGCAAATCAAAACCACAACAAGGCCCCACTTCACTAGGATGGGCAAAATCAAAACAGAAAATAACAAATGTTGACAAAGATGTAGAACAATTAGGACCCTCATACATGACTAGTAGAATATAAAATGGTGTTCCTGCTGTAGAAAGCAGTCCAGTGGTTTCTCAAAAAGTTAAATATAGACTTATCGTATAACCCCACAAATCCACTCTTTAGTTCATACCCAAAGGAATTGCAAACAAGTACTGTTCAATTACATGTACATGCATGCTCATAACAGTGCTATGCACAATAGCCAAAATATAGAAACAGCCCAAATGTCTGTAAAGATGAATGGATAAACAAACTGTGCTACACAGCAAAATTTTATTCAGCCACAACAAGGAACAGAGTATTGATGTAACTTGGTTAAATTAGCATTTGTTAGGTAGAGACCCTGGGGTAATGGACAGTGAGCAACAGTTCAAGAGACCACAAGGGAAGCTGAAATAGGGAAGTTGATTCCTCACAGGTCCTGAAGGAGGTACACAGCACACCTCTAGGGACCACTTGGGAGGTCAAGCAGGGTGCAAGCTGAGCACATGAGGCACAAGCCTTCACTGGGGTCTGTGTCTGGGGTTCCTAGTCTAAGGCTGGATTGGTCCATTCAAACCAAAAAGAGCACAGTTTTGGTATGTGTCACAGGAGTCTTACCTAAGGGATGCACAAGGGGAAGGCCCTGGGAGACAGGGGAGACTGTTGCTCACCAGGGTGGCTGGAGATTTCATTTCACAACTTTCCATTTGCTTGTGACTTGGGCTGTGATGTAGGGCATGCACTTATGTGAAAGGCTAGTTGCAGTTCAAGGCCCCTGCCAGCCACTTGGCCAAACAAAATGGATGCCGAGGCAGCAATGTCATGGAGTAGTTTAGCTAAATTCTCAACATGCATGCTATCTATAGATATGCCTCTGGATCTCGCTACCAATTTATAGGAAGCAGGGGAGACAGGGACATGTTGAAGAACATCACGAGAATATCAATCAGCAAAACATGGTTTGTGAGAAACTATAGGTCAAATGACCTGGGTCTTCAATATGTAAATTATAAGAATAAAAACATAAGATGTGGGGAGACTCTATATATTAACAAGCATTTAAAAGATATATTGTATTTTTATAAAATGGGTAAGATGATTATAGTGTGCATGGATGAACACTTACTTGAGTAGTAAACTATAAAGCAAAGCAGGAAAGTGATTATTATAAATCACGATAGTGATTACTTTGAGGGGGAAGAGGGAAGGATGAGATTGAGATAGGGCACAAGTAGGTGCTTTGGGCAAAGTTTCATTTCTCAGTTGGAATGTTGGTTACAAATTGTTCCCCTTATAAAAATTTATTAAGCCATACATTATTTTATATATCTTACTATAGCTTTGTTTTATTTGCAAACAATAGCCTAGACCAGTGATTCTGATTCAGGAGGTATTTGGCAGGGCCCAGGCACATTTTCTTAAGTAAAATATAGTTAACATACAATATTATATTAGTTTCAGATGTAAACAGAGTGATTCAACATTTACACGCCTTATGATGTGTATCAACACTATAGGCCTAGTAACCATCTGTCACCATACAAAGTTTTTATATCATTGACTATATTCCCTGTGCTATACATTATAGCCTCATGAAATATTTATTTTAAAACTGAAAGGTAGGGGTGCCAGGACGGCTCAGCAGGTTGAGCACTCGTCTTGCAGCCCTGGGGTCCAAGGATCAAGTCCCGATACCGGCTCATACGGACTCATATGCTGAACTGGGGTGTGCACCCAGTTCAGTTCTCACCAGGGTGAGCCTCCTATGTGGGAGGCTTCTGGTTCAGATACCCACCCCCATCCAAGCATGCATGCTTCCCATGTGAGAAGCCCCCGGTTCATGGGGGCTTGCTTCCCACGCCGGAGGCCCCCTTTCAGTTACTGTCCTGTGCAGCCCCAAACCCACCTTGAAATGAAACTATGTAAAAAACTAATGGCGTGCAACTGTGGAGACTGCTGTGGGCCTTCCCCCTTCTCTCTGTCTCTCTCTGTCTCTCTGTCTCTCTGTCTGTCTCTCTCTCTCTCTCTCTCTCTGTCAAAAACAATAAAAATAAATCTTTAAAAACTGGAAGTTTATAACTTTTATTCCTTTTTTCCTTTTTCACCCATCTCCCTAATTCCTCCCTTCTGATAAACATCAGTTTGTTGTATGTTTCTATTTCATTTTGTTTATTCACTTGTTTTGTTCTTTTAGATTCCACTTATTAGTGAAATCACACTGTATTTGTCTTTCTATGTCTTGATACATTTCACTTAATATAATATTCTCTAGTTCCATTCATGTTGTTAAAAACGGCAAGATTTAATTCTTTTTATTACACAGTCTGGCAATGGGTTCGATAACTCATCCTAGAAAAAGTGTTCCATACCTCATTGCTGAATATCACTATGGTCACCTTCAAAGTTCTCCCCTTGGGAAGCTATGCACTGATGCCAACGCCTAGTCCACCCTTCAAAGTAGTTTTGGAACGCTTTCTGGGATGGTCATCAGAGCCATTGTTGAATTACCCTGATGTCCTGAACGTCATCAGAATGTCTTCCTTTCAATATTTCCTTTATCTTCAGGTAAAGAAAAACTGATTGGAGACCAGATTAGGTGAGTGGGGAGGGTGTTCCAATATAGTGGTTTACTGGCTAAAAGCTTCCCAACAGAGAGCACTGTGTGAACTGGTGCATTTCGTGATACAAGAGCCATACGTTGTTGTTAAAAAGTTCAGGTCCCTTTCATCTAACGTTTTCAGGCAGCCTTTTCAGCATTTCCAAATAGTCAACTTGTGAGGATGTGGGGATGTGAGGATAGTTCAGCAGTTGAGCACTTGCCTCCCAATTGTGAGGTCCAGGACTGGATTCCTGGCTCCGGCACATGCAAACCCTAAATGCTGAGCTGTGGCACAGCTGGTAACTGCTGGGATAACTTGTCAGTGAAGGTTCTCACGTCTCATGCAGGAGGCCCCCAGTTCAGTTTCCACCCTGCATGGCACCACGTCTACCTGTGTGGAATGAAACCATGTTGCAGCTGGTGATGTGCAACTGTGGAGACTTCTATGAGCCCTCCCCCTACTTCTCTCTCTCTCTCTCTCTCTCTCTCTCTCTCTCTCTCTCTCTCTCTCTCTCTCTTTCTCTCTCACCTTCACTCAAACAATACAATAAATCTTTTTTTAAAAGTAGTCAACTTGGTTGACTGTCCAGTTGATACAAATTCATAATGAACAATCCCTTTCGTATCTAAAAGGGTTAACAACATCATTTTTGCTCTTGATTTGGACTGGTGGAACGTTTTGGGTCATGAAGAATTGGCTGACTTCTATTGTGCACTTTGGCACTTTGTTTCAGGGTTGTATTGGTATACCCATGTTCCACCACCAGTGATAACACAGCCCAAAACATAGTCTTGACTCTCCAAAGACCTTGGCAAACTTTGACTCCCCTTTGCTTTTGTTCATCAGTGAGCTCTTTTGGGACCATTTTTGCACAAACTTTCTCATGACAAGATTTTTGGTGAAGATTATCCTATTTCTCTATTGATATTTACTTGGTCTGCTGTGCTTGTCACAGTCAGCCAACTATTTTGAAGCACAATTCAACTAATTTTTGCCATGCTGTTGTCAGTTCTGTGCATTACCGGCCTCCCTGACCTCTCTTCATCAGTGATGCTTTCTCTCTCCTCAGAAAAATGTTTAATCGGTGTGTACACTGATGTTTTCATCATAGCATTATCCCCATCAACTTGAACTCACATGTCCCTGATTTCACTTCTACTTTTGCCAAGTTGAACAAGAAATTTAATGTTTGTTCATTGCTCTAATTCAAGCTCTGACTTTCTTGTGATGGCACACAAACACACATACAACAATAGTAATGAACACCACTCAACAAGACATCACCACATCCTGACATGAACACAGCTGTGAGACACTGATATGCCAAGGTTATGAAACGTTACCAAGTTGTTTGTACAGGGCACCATACACTTACATTGACAAATTCTCGAACTTAATTGTCAGACCTCATATGTCTGTTTTTATGCCAGTACCATGCTGTTTTGATTACTATATCTTTGTAGTATAATTTCAAATCAGGTAACATGATACCTCCAACTTTGCTCTTCTTTGTCAAGATTGCTAAGACTAGTCAATATCTTTTGCGGCTTCATATAAATTTTAGGATTATTTATTCTAGTTCTGTGAAAAATGCCTGTTGTGCATTTGGTAAGGACTACATTGGATCTGTACTTGTAGATTGCTTTGAGTAGTGTGAACATTTTAGCAATGTTCTTTCTATCTGTGAGCACCGTATATGCTTCCATTTATTTGTACCTTCATCAATGTTTTATATTAATAATTTTCTGAGTATAGAACTTTACTTCCTTGGTTAAATTTATTCCTAGGTATTTAGCATTTTTTTCATGCAATTGTAGGGGAAGCTGGGATGGCTGGACGGGTTGAGCGTTCGCTTTGCAGCCCCAGGGACTGAGGTTTGAGTCCCATCCCTGGCCTGTGTGGACCCATATGCTGACTGGGGCAAGCTTCCCATGTGGGAGGCCCCAGGCCCAATTCTCACCCCGTGCAGCCCCTCCATCCACCTGTGTGGAATGAGACCATGTCGAAAACTGATGATGTACAACTATGAAGACTGCTCTGGGCCCTCCCCCTTCTCTCTATCTCTCTCTGTCTCTTGTTTTTCTGTCTCTGTCAAAAACAATAAATCTTTTAAAATATAGTTCATTTGATGCAATTATAAAACAAATTGTTTTCTTAATTTCTTATTCTGATAGTTTATTATCAGCATATAAAAATGCAACTGGTTTCTGAATATTAATTTTGTATCCTGCTACTTTACTGAATTAATTTATCAGTTTTAATAGTTTTTGTTTGTTTGTTTGTTTGTTTGTTTGTTGTGGAAAATCTTTAACACTTTCTCTATATAGTATCATGTCATTGGCAAATAATGACAGTTTTACTTCTTTCTTTCCAATTTGGATGGCTTTTCTTTGTTTTTCTTGTCTTATTGCTGTACCTAGTACATCCAATACTGTGTTGAATAAAAATGGCAAAAGTGAACAGCCTTGTCTTGTTCTTGATCTTAAAGAGACACTTTTAGCTTTTTATCGTTGAGTGTGGTGTTACCTGTGGGTTTATCTTATATGGCCTTTGTTATGTTGAGATATGTGCCCTCTACTCCTACTTTGCTGAGCTTTTATCATAAATGGATGCTGGATTTTGTCAAATGCTTTTTCTGCATTTATTGATATAATCATATGATTTTTATACTTCATTTTGTTTATGTGGTATATCATGTTAATTGATATATGGATACTGAACCAGACTTACATCCCAGAAAAAAAACCCACTTGATCACGGTATATGATTTTTTTAGTGCATTGCTGAATTTTGTTTGCTAATATTTTGTTGAGGATATTTACATTTATGCACATCAAGAGTATTGGCATATATATATATATATATATATATATATATATATATATATATTCATCATGTTTTTGTCTGGTTTGGCAATCAGAGTAATGGTGGCCTCATAAAATTAGCTTCAGCGCCTTGCTCTTCTTATAATTTTTTTGGAATAGTTTGAGGAGGATATGTATTCATTGTTCTTTGAATGTTTAATAAAATTTACTTTGGGGAAGTCGGGATGGCTCAATGGATTAAGCGCTCACTTTTCAGCCCCAGGGACTGAGGATTAAATCCTGGCCCCAGCCCCTGTGGATACATATGCTGAACTGGAGTGTGCTTCCCATCTGGGGGTCCCCCAGTTCAGTTCTTGCCCCCAGGTTCAGCCCCCAGCTTGAGGGGGCATGCCTCCCATGCAGAAGGCCCCCAGCCCAGTTCCTGCCCTGTGCAGCCCCCACCCACCTGTGTGGAACAAAACCATGTTGAAGACTGATGATGTACATCTATGGAGACTGCTCTGGGCCCTCCCCCCTTCTCTCTATCTCTGTCTCTCTGTCTCTGTCAAAAACAATAAAATATAAATGTGAAAAGATAAAATAAAAAAAAAAAAAAAACAATAAAATAAATCTTTTAAAAAAAATTTACCTGTGAAACCACCCAGTCCAGGACTTAAGTATGTTGCCAGTTTTTTTATTACTGAGTCAATTTCATTAGCAGTAATTAGTTTGTTCAGATTTTCTGTTTCTTTTTTATTCCGTCTTGGAAGATTGTATGTTTCAAGAAAAAAAAATTTTTTTTTTTAAGTTTATTTATTTTTATTAATTTTTTGACAGAGAGAGAGAGAGATACAGAGACAGAGACAGAGAGAGAACTGAACTGGGGGCACTCCCCAGTTCAGCACATGGGTCCACACGGGCCGGGGCCAGGATTCAATCCTCGGTCCCCGGCGCTGCAAAGTGAGCGCTTAACCCACTGAGCCATCCCGGCTTCCCCAAGAAAATTTTTTAAAGATTTTATTTTATTATTTTGAGAAGGTGAGAGAGAAAGACAAAGAAAAGTGGGGAGAGCCCAGAGCAGACTCCATAGTTGTACATCATTAGTTGTGCCATAGTTTCATTCCACACAGGTGGATGTGAGGCCTTACAGGGTGGGAACCGAACTGGGGCCTCCCATATGGGAAGTGACAATCTTCACCACCAAGCCATCCCAGCAATTACCAGTTGCACCGCAGTTCAGCATATGGGTTTGCACAGGCCAGGGCTGGGATTCAATCCCTGGACCTCATGGTTGCAAGGCAAGGACTCAACCTGCTGAGCTATTCTGGCTTCCCCTCAAGAAAATTATTTATTTCTACATTGTCTAATTTGTTGGCATATAAGTGTTTATAACTATATTTCTGTGGTGTCAATTGTCACTTCTCTTTCATTTCTGATTTTGATTATCCAGTTCCTCTTTTTTTCTTGATGAGTCTGGTTAAAGGTGTATCGATTTTACTTATCTTTTCATAGAACCACCTCTTGGTTTCATTAATCTTTTGTTTGTTTGTTTTGGGGTTTTGACTCTATTTTGTTTATTTCCACTCTAATCTTCATTATTTCCTTTCTGCTATTTACTTTGTGTTTTGCTTGCTATTCTTCTTCTAGTTCCTTTAGTTGTAAGGTTAGATTTTTTTTTTATTTGAGCTTTTTCTTGTTTCTTCAGAATGGACTGTTTTGCTATAAATTTCCCTCTTAGAACTGCTTTCACTGTGTCCAATGAATTTGGGGTGTTGTGCTTTTGTTTTCGTTTGTCTCAAGGTATCTTTTGATTTCTTTCTTTATCTCATTGTTAACTTATTCATTGTTTATTAACATGTTATATAGCCTCCAGGTGTTTGATATTTTTCTGTTTTTTCTCTTATAATTCATTTCTACTTTCATACCATTGTGAGAATGCCTGATATGGTTCCAATCTTCTTAAATTTATTTAGACTTGTTTTGTGGCTGAATATGTGGTCTGTCTTAGAAAATGGTCCATGTGAACTTAAAAAGAATGTATATTCTGCTGCTTTGAGATAAAATACTCTTTAAAAATATTAATTAAATTCATCTGGTCTAATGTGCCACTTCAGGCCACTGTTTCCTTGTTGATTTTCTGCCTGGAAGACCAATTCATTGATGTCAATAGGGCGTTAAAGTTCTCTACTATGATTGTACTATGACTATCTATTTCTCCCTTTATGTCTGTCAATATTTGCTTTCTATATTTAGGTGCTACTATATTGGAAGTATAAATGTTTACAAGGGTTATATACTCTTGTGGGATTAATTCCTTTATCATTATGAAAAGTCCTTTGCTGTCTTTTATTACAGCCTTTGTTTTAAAGTCTATGTTGTCTGATGTGAGTATTGCTACCCCAGCTTTATTGCTTTTATTTGCAAACAATCTCTCTATTCCAGGGTCACTATTGTTGTTCCTACTCTCACCTGGCAAGAAAGTACTTTGGAAAGGGCCAGCGTCTCCTCATTTGACCATGAGGACGATGGTGAACAGGATATTGGGTGGGTCTTTCTGAGTAAGCCAAAGAAGAACAATGTAGAGCATGTTCACCTCATGGCTACAAGTGTTTATCTACATGCTCTTTGGATATTCCCTCTAATCTGAGTTTTTTTTAATCATAAATGGATGCTGCTGGATGCTCCTGTCTGGGTCTTGTGCCTGATGTTAAGGACTCAGAAAGGAGTGGGGAGACCCCAAAGGCTGAGATGAAGTAAAAAACCATTAACTCAATACTACTCAACTATAAGAAAAGATGAAATACGGTCATTTGTGACAACATGGATGGACCTTGAGACCATCTAATTAAGCGAAATAAGTCAGACTGAAAGAATCAGGAAACATATGCCCTCACTTATAGGTGGAATATAAAACTGAAAGTAACAAAGACACAGAGACCTATGGACACACTCAATAGCTTGGTGATTGCCTGAGGGAAGGGGAGGAGGGGGGAGGGAGAGTTGGGGGGATGGGAAGCGGGAGTAGACACCAGATATATGGTGATAGAAGGAGAGCTGATTCTCGGTGGTGAGCACATAATGCGATGCATGGGTGATGTAATGTGGACTTGTACATCCGGAAACTATCTAATTGTTACCAATCAATGTCACCCCAATAAATTTAACAAGAAATTTTTTAAAAAACAAAAAAACTATTAACTCTAGGGAGTTCTAAATGTCCCAGGAGAGGTGCAGGAGGCACCGTGGATACTAAGGGCCACCATCATCACTCAGCCCCAGAGGTGAAAGATGACTTCCCAGAGGAAGACATATTTGCACTGAGCAGAATTTCTGAGAACTGTTTGAAAATTACAGCTAAAGACCAGTTAACATAGATCTGTTAACTGAAACTTCATGATTTTCAAACTCCCAAACCAAAGGGATTCATCCTGTTGTAGAGCTCTGTCAGGCAGCCACAACTCAAGAGCTTCCTTTTCTCCTAAAACAAACGCAGAACTAGACCACATCCTGACACGTCCTCTCAGAGTCACAGTGACTCACCGCTGGCCAGGGGGCCTTCCTGTTTCTTCTGCCACCGAATTCTGCTGCCTTTCCTCCTCCCAACTGCCTCAGACCCACCTTACTACACAAATACTTTATTTCTCTGATTCCTCTCATTTCTGACCTTAAGTAGCAGTTTCTCTGTAAGCAAGATTACACTAATTCAGATGAAGCAGGAGAAGTCCAGTCTGAATTTCAGAATATGTATACAGAAATGCTGTGAAATGCACCGCCTCATTCAGAAACCAGTCTTGGGACTGCTCCAATCTGTAGATGGTGATGAGCTTTCATCACATCCTAGAACTTTCCACCCTGTATGATTTCTCCAGCTTGGCGGTGAGCCCCTTTTAGGTGGGTCTTAGTCATCTCCAGGTGGTCAGTCACTCCATAAATATTTGCTGAATGAGCAATTAATAAATAAGTCCATTCTTAGTTTTATACATGGATATTTTGGAAACACAGCTATCACCAACTTCCACACATTCCAATTTCAAACAACATGCCCTTTAGTGTATTTTGTGTATGTTCTTAGAGATGCCTGACTCAGACTATTTCTTACAGCTGTGAGAAGAAGTGTTGAGTTCGGCATGGCCCAGCTGAACCAGACAAAAAGACCTCTTTGTAAACTGTATTTGTTCATTATTCAAATGCTTTCTTTCCTTTTTCCCTGGTTTGATTAAAATAGCAGAAAACAATAAATGGACATGCTTAGGACTCAAGAACAATTCAACTGAGACTATAAGCCTTCGGGCAAGCCCAAAGCAGATATCCTTGGCCTCCATTGTGTGCCCACAGGTCTTAAGCCACTTGGCTGTGTTCACATGTGAAATAAAAGAATAAAATAAAAGCATGTGTATGATATGATAGCAATACAGCCTTGAGTGCTATACCCAGATGTGGAGGAGGAAGAAGAGATTGTACCATCTCTCATTTCCTCCTTACCTCTCCAAGAAAGTATGCCGTCCCCCTCCCGCCACCCCCCATACATCTGAACAGGCCAGTCTACTCAGCGGCCGTACATTCCACTTACCTGGGCGCTGTGGAGGTAGGCAGGTAAGCCCTGCTGTGCGCTTGGAGATGGCTTGTTCCTGGTAGCACATCCCCGTGGCCTGCTGTGTTGTATTGTATACATTCTTCAGTTACTCAGTAAACATTCTTCAGTCCCTCAGTACACTGTTTCTGGATAGCAAAGGTCACTGGAAGCCCAACCTCTGCCCAACAAAGAGAAAGAAATGGCGGCCACAGGATGGTGTCCAGAGGCTGAAGCTCAGAGCTCTAGCTCTGCTCCTTAGGAGCACAGGGATTATAGGCAATGTGCCCCAATTCTCCAAACCTAGTTTTCCTGGCTCTATTAAATGGGTGCAAAAATAATATCCTCTCCGGATGTTAGAGGGATTAGATGAGATAATGAATGTGAAAGCTCTTTGGAACCCATAAACTGTTGTATCAATATTGGTTGATCATGTGGTTATTAAGGTTATATTTACATTTTTAGAAAGAAAATTGGTGGGGGTATGTGTGAACTGTTGGAGGGGGAGAGAAGAGAGTTGCCATGGTCCAAATGAAAGTTAATGAGAGCCCAGAATTCTAGGGATTGGGGGCGGGGGAGGTGGGGCAGAGAAGGAAGAAAGAGAAGGGAGGGAAAGGAGAGAGAAGAGGAAGGAGCAGGGAGAGGAAGAGGAGAGAAGAGAGTTAGGATCAAGTGTCCAATCCTGTGCCAGACCATGCAGTACACACTGTGTGTGTCCACTCTCCCCTTTATCTCTGATCTGACATGTAAAGCAGCTCCCAGTCCCACCCTCATCAGGGCGTGGCCTCTCACGTGCCTCCCTCTGTACTCTGGCTCTGGGTCACAGAATCAGGATGAGTAAGTCATGCCTTCCAACATCATTTATATTCTGACCAGATTTTTAAAGATTTTTTTATTGTTTTTGACAGAGAGAGAGAGAGAGAAGGGGGAGGGCCCAGAGCAGTCTCCATTGTTGCACATCATTAGTTTTCGATTTAGCTTCGCTCCGCAGGTGGGTGCACAGCTGAGCAAGGCAGGAACTGGGCCGGGGGCCTCCCACAAGGGAAGCTCACTCCAACAATAACTGAACTAGGGGCCCCAGTTCAGCATATGGGTCCTCACAGGCCAGTGCTGAGATTCAATCCTCAGAGTCCGGGGCTGCAAATAAGTGCTCAGCCTGCTGAGTGGTCCCAGCATCCTCTATGTTCTGACCGTATTGCTAGGGAATGAGGCTGTTCTTCAGGTTCCAATGTTATACCCTTGGTAGGTGCCTTAGTTCCGACCTTGAGTCTAGGACCAGTTCTCATCTTCCTGCTGACTCTGTGACCTGAATTCCTCCTTAAATTTATCAATGTTCCCTGACCTAAAGTCAAGGCAATCTAATAAACATAGTGCATTATGTAGATTACCTCTTAACCATCACGTCTTTACAAAGTAGGAATTCCATGCCGGAGAGAGCAAGTTGCTTGCCCAAGGACACACTCTCAGGCAGGTTTTCGGATTCTGAATTAATGCACCATCCCCCACTTTTTCAGAAGCAGAATGCTGTGGATTGCAGGCGAGGGGTCTGAAATGAGCGATGTGGCCCCTGTTGCACCTCAAGTCTCATTTTCAGCTTCAGGTCCTGGTAATGAACTAAAACTTAGGACAGTTAGGCCTGGTCGGCCTCCCACCTTCTCTCCATTCATGCCAAGGTGTCCCTTGCTCCCAGTCCCCAACCTAGCCAGCAGTTCTCTGGGGACACAAGAGCCCACCTTTGTGCTTTGCTTGAGTCCTCTGACCGGGCTGCCTTCCTCACCTAGATCTGCCTGGCAAACTCCTGTGTACACAACTTCTGTTATCAGACACTCATGTAGGGAGGCAGAAGTTATAAGTGTGGCCTCTCCAGTCAGATGTGAATTCAAATCTTGGTTCAGCCTCCAACTAGCAGTGTGGTCATAGTCAAGTTACTTTACCTCTCTGAAACTCGACCTTTTCATCTCTAAAAGTAAATAGCAAAAATTCTCTAAGGTTGTTTTAAGAAATATATGCACTAGCTGCTGCAAAGTGCTCAGTATTTGCTAAGAATCACTGGCATCCTCAATGTTCTGAATCAGGGTGACCAGCTATGGTGCTACTTGTTCATGCACAGGTCACCCTGCCCCCTATTCGCCAATGCGTTCTTCAGGGAAGAACATGTGATTTGTGTCTAAAACAAGGCACACCTCAGAATTGCTTGTTAAACAAATCAAAGAAAGTACAAATGAAAGATCAAGTCTCTTAGACAAGCACTCTACCAGTGGAAGCATTAATAGTGACTTCTTTGGGAAAATGGTGACTGCGATGTGGTGAATTTGATTCACCACCAGAACTAGTGCTGGCTGCTTCTTCCACGCTCTGGATGCACAAAGAGCACACGCAGACAGGGACAGAGCATGAAGACCACTCACATCGACAGGCTCCCCTCACAAGGTCCTTCTTTCTCAATTCTCCCCGGGGCTCCCTACTGGAACTTTGGGAAACCAAGCTCTCTTGTCCTCCCAGCTGGCCCCGGAGTGACCAGGCCCCGTCTGTCCCTGCCCTGACTCCCCTCTAGGGAGAAGGTAACCGAATCCCAACCTAGTCTGCTTTGGGGCAGAGCATTACCCAGGCTGGGCCCTGGCAGACTGTCTCCTTGACCAAATGCTGGTCAGCTCCTCAAAGCCCTCCAGGCCTCAGCCTTGGCATCCGTCCTTCTCAGGCTCACGTTGCCTAGTTGTAGCAAAACTTGCTAAGTCAGTTTAGCACTAACCCCCTACCTTTGACATCTGAACTGTCACTGAAGAATGGGAACCTCCTCGATGCTGTGTCCAGGTTCTTGGCATCCAGAACAAAAAATAGAGACACCGAAGTACAATGGCGAAAGAAAAGTTTATTGAGAGTAAAAGCAGAGAAAGTAAACTTCCAAGAGGTGGGAGCAGGCCCGGAACAAGAAGAGGTGGCTCAATAGGCCAATCACAAAGGGTTGTGCAGTTTTTATTGCCTCTCCTTGGGAAAAGGAAACACCCTTTTGGGTGTGGGGTCTTTTGATTGGCAGTTCATTACATCAGTTCTTTAGCTACCTTTCCCTCCTATCTCCTCCTATGGTTGCTTAATCTAGGGTGAAATCTCCTGGGAATAGGGTGGTAACCATTCTGGCAATGTGGGCTCTATGGGAGGGGTGCTGAGATCCCCCTATTCTAGCTGCCTACCTAGCCTTCCTCTTGAGAGACGTGATCCCCCTTAACTCTCTATGGGAAGTTGAGGTGCGGAAGGTCTCTCTTTCCATATCTACTTCCTGCTGGATGTGGTCACTGTCCCTGTCTATTGGGGCATCACAGAACTCTCACCTAACTAGGCTAAGAGGGAGGGAGGGGTATCGGGATCCATACAGAAGGTCTTGTTCGGTTCTTCAAACAAGGTAGATCAGAATTTTTCCTGGGTTATGAGCCATTTCCCAGTGGTCTCAAGCAGAGGAGGAATTCCAAGTTTCAAAGTAATCAGCTGATACAGTGGGAAAGGAACAGTCTAGTCTAAATCCCATCTATACTTGAGTAGAGGGATTAAACTGGGAAGATAGCATAAGGTTTAAGAATGGGGATTTAAAGAGGGGTCTTTTCCCCTATTAGAAGCCTCTTGACATCTGATCAAACTCCTCATCCACTATGCCTGGCTTCTGATCACCCTAGCCTGCCTTCAGCAAGAATCTTGTCAAGTTGTTTAACTAGAACCCTTCCTACCCCTGATATTTCCTCTTAGTTATTTTCTATCCATTGACTCCTCACTCTGCTCCTTGGTTACAAATTTTCTCTTGTGCATGCAGTATTTGGAATTGAGCCCAGATCTATATACTAAAGTCTCTTCTCTTCTATTGCAATAGTTCCTGAGTAAAATCTGGTTTTTAAGTACTGTCCAGTTCTAATTTACTTAAATAGCCCCCAAAGCCCTGCCCAAGAGATCCCTTTAATGAAACCACAACACCCTCCCAGTGTGGTATCCACAGCCTATGGCAAGGGCGAGCACCCTCCACTGAGGACTCCAGACGGCAAAGGCAGCCCCACCCTGCCAGCTGTCCCAGCCCTGCTGGGTGTCCCCACCCACCTGGGCATCCCAGCCCTGCCAGGAAGGAGTCCCTGCCCTGCCGAGTGTCCCAGCCCTGCCGGGTGTCCCCTCCCAGCCAGGCGTCCCTGCCCTGCCGGGCATCCCTGCCCTGTCAGGCATCCCTGCCCTGCCAGGTGTTCCTGCCCTGCTGGGTGTCCTAGCCCTGCCAGGCATCCCCACCCTGTGGGGCATCCCTGCCCTGCCAGCTGTCCCAGCTCTGCAAGAGTCACTGGTCCCTTCAACAGGACAACTGAGCCAAGCTCCTGACATGTCCTCCCAGGACAAAAGTGACCTCTGAGTGGCCTGCCTCCCACCAGGGCCCCACCTCCCAATACCTTCCCCTAGTTGCCCAACATTCCACATTGGCCTCCTTTTACCCACCAACCCCCACCACCAACACTTTGCCCGTTCACCGGCCTCCAAGCCTGTGCACGTGCTAAGCCCTCTCTGTGGAACTCGCCCCAGTCTGTCTGCATTCTACAAGCCTCTGTCTCCTCCTAGAAGCCTTTCTTACATCAGCAGGATCAAGACCTGCTTTCCCTGAGATCAGAACCTTCCTGGCCACTGCCAGAGTGAAGAGACATTTCAGTGTTCATCGGGTGGGCCTTGTCACCTGTCTACCTCTGTGGACATCATCCAGAGCCTCAAACACAGCGATCTCCCCTCACCTCCAAGTGCCACATCTGCAGCCAGGACACTATGAATAAGCCATAAAGCATGTTTACACAGAGACTCCCTCTCCACAACCTCCAGGTCCTGCATATTCCCAGCTGGCACGAGGTTGCTGTGCCCACAGGAGGTGAGACATTCCTTTCAACCCTGGAGCCTCACCCATCATACCTGACTCATTGGGACATGCCAATGGGACAGCCCACCTGGGCCTGGCAGCCTCTTTACAGAGAATGGGCTGCTGCTATTCCAGGTGTCATTTGCTTTGAAATGAGAAACTTTCTCTTGCCTGTCATTTCTCTCTTCCCTAAATGATTAACTTCATAAACTAATGGCCAGCAAGCCCAACTCAGAGCCGGCAAGGTGCCCTCTTCTCTTCCTCCTTACCCCATTCACACCACACATAGCATCCCTGCTTGTGACCAACCTTGTGCAGAGCTGCCTCTGGGGCGACTGCGCCTGATTCACCCCAATATCCCCAGCACTGTCCCCAGGCCCAGCCACCAGGGCACCAACAAACTAAGTGAGTGAGAAAGGAAGCAAGAATCACTTGAGTGAACCTTTGCATGGTGCATCCACGCTCCTGTGACTAACAACATAAATCCTGAAGCTCTGTCCCCATGGGAAAATATCCACCTCCAGGTTGGAAATTGTATGTTTTCTGTTACTGCTATAATAAGTTATCAAAAACTTAGTGGCTTAAAACACAAGTTCATCGTCTTACAGTTCTTAGCATCAAGCTCTAAAAGGGCCTGCAGGGCTGTGTCCCTTGTGGAGAATTTGGGTGACGTGCTTGCCTTTTCTAGTTTCTAGAGGTGGCATCCATTGCCTCATTGTCCTTTCAAGCCAGCAGCATAACATCCTGAAAACTCTCTTTATCTCACCGGTGCTCCTGTTCTTACTTCTTCTCTCTCTGACGCTGACCCTTCTGCCTCCTTTTCATGAGGACCCAGATGATTACATTGGGCCCACGCGGGTCACTCGCGATAATCTCCCCATCACAAGGTCTTTAACTGAATCATACCTACAATGTCCCTCTTGCCACATACAGGAGCATATTCACAGGGCCTGGGAATTAGAACGTGGACATCTGTGAGGACACGTTGCTCAGCCTGCCAGAAGTTCTGAGTCAGGAGTCTTCAAGGCGCTGAAGGGCTCCTAGCCTCCCATCCTTTGGGCCAGCAGTGCCATTGCATGGTGTTCTCCCCACCGGCTCCTCCCATGCTCTTCCTCCCCACACTGCACACCCCTAGAAGGAAATGGGGGCACCATGCGTCGTGGGGCTTCCACTAGCCAGGCATATTCCTATGTTCATGTTGTCATCAAAACCACTGTCCGAAGAACCAGCCAGGAGCGCCCCTGACACCCCATCCAGCCCAGCTCCCACCGGCCTGCCCGGAATCAGCCCCTTGCACCTCAGCCGGCCACTATTGGGCACTTGAGCTCTCCAGCGGACAACACACCCAAGGGTAGAGGTGCTGAAATGCCAAACATGAGCTCCATCCAGCCCCACACAGAGTGCCAGCCTCCACACCAACTCCTGGGCTAGGCTTGTCAGCAGTCAGCGTGGACCCCACTTTGGCCCCCAGCCCCCACTTCTGTGTATCCTAGACCTGAGAACCTAGAAGGATGCTCTGCGCTGAACTTGCTTTCTTGGCTTCTGGAAACCCAGAGCTGCAGAAGTTGAATGATACCCTTGTCTGTACCCCCCATAGCACCCTGGGCGTACTGCTGTCGTAGTACTTCTTGAGACCATTTAATTTTGTCTTCATTCCATCTCCTTCCTTAAGTGGAGCTCATGAAGGACAGAAAGGGTGTCTTCTTATATTTATCTCTGTTTTCAAGACCTAAGACCCTGCCTGCCATAGTATTAAAGCTCAGAACGTATTTGCTGAATAGATGGCATGTTGGGACAGATGGGGCAGGAAGGAAGGAAGAAAGGAAGGAAGGAAGGAAGGAAGGAAGGAAGGAAGGAAGGAAGGAAAGAAGGAAGGGCTCAGTCTATGAATGGAGCGGTGGCTGTTTGTGCCCAGGTGACTTGCTTTGGGTGTCATGCAGGAAGGACATGCAGGACTGTTTTACTGGGCATCCTGTTTTAAAAGAAAGCTTAAGGGGATGTGGGATAGCTCGGAAGTTGAGCGCTTGCTTCACAATTGGAAGGTCCGGTGTTTGATTCCTGGCCCCAGCCCATACGCTGAACTAAGACACAACTAGTAACCGCCAGGATGGCTGGCATGGAGGCAAAGGTTCTTGCCTCCCATGGGGTACGCCCCTGGTTTGTTTTCCATCCCATGCGGCTCCATAGACACCTATGTGAAATGAAACTATGTCACAACTGATGTACTGCTATGGAGACTGCTCTGGGCCCTCTCCCTTCTCTCTCTCTCACACACACACTTTCTCTCAAATAATAAAATAGATATTTAAAGAAAAACAAAAACCTTACCCTGGAAGAAGAGACTTTTAAACACTGCAAAGGGCCTTGTTTGGCCTTGTGTGTCCCTTTACCAGGCAGCTGGCTCTGTTCCCAAATATAAAAGCCCCTTTGAGCTGGGCCTGTGCTTGTCTTCGGACCCACCTACCTCGCTCCTTTTCCTGAGACAAAGATAAAGAACAAAGAGGTCATGTTGGACCAGCGCTGAGTGAGGCATGGTGGGGTCACCGTCTTCTGAGCGGGTGCTGGCATTTCAAGCTGCCGCTCCTCCGTGGTGCTCCGTCCCTTCATGTGTCAGGCAGAGTGGGAGGCGTTGGGATGGTGGAGTCAGCAGACCCTGCTCCCAATCCGGCTGTGCCACTTTCTAGCCTTGTGAACCGGGGCCCACCAGGAAACGTCCACCGCCTCTCCTGCCTCAGCTCTCATGGGGGATAATAGCTGACTCACCCAAGCGGGGCAGCAAACGACTAATAACTATGTGGCCATGGGAGGAACACGGAAGTGTGACCATTCGAAACATTTTGGTGTTGGTCCTTGACAGTGTCACGGTCGCCGCCTGGTGACTTGAAGGAGCTCCCGCTGTTCCAGGTGACAGGGAGATTCTCTCAGCAGACTTTCGTGCTGAGCTCCTCGCCCAGTCTGGAGGTCTGAGGGAGAACACGGCTTGTTCCCTGCTGATTCCTCCTTCTGAGCCCACTCTGTCCCCAGCTCATTCAGGCTTCCTCAGTCCCTCCTGACTCTTGGTTCTGAGCCTTCCTGAGCCTCATTCCTGCTCTGCAGACGGGAGCTGGGAGCGCCCCCTCAAGCCCCTCTATCCCGCCTCAATCCCACCTACCTACCAGAAGCCATATGGGAAAAGCCCTTGTTGTCCATATGGATGTGCCCAAAGGAGCAGGGCAGCTAGGCAGTGGCACTCAGGGGCAGGGTGGGGTGGGGTGGGGGCCCCCACAAACCCTCAGATTCACATGGTGCATCAATGCAGCCTCATTGGGATACAACGGCATCTGTAGCTGTAGCTGGTCCCACAGGTGGCTCCGGAGTTGTAGAGCCTGCTACCCTGAGGCATCCTGCAGGCGGGACCCAGCCAGCATCACAGCTGTTGCCTCAGCAAGGACCTCAGAGCTAACGAGTGACCCCTGCAACCTCAACCCCATACTTGTTTCCTAGAGAACTGGGTGCTATGGCTGTACTCCACGGGGCCACCACCCTGCCTGCCTGCCCGCCTGGTCACCTCCTGGTTCCACTCTGTTCCCCATTCTCACCCCCACACTGTGGCTCATGCCAGTCCCTGTGCCACGGCCCACCCCAGATCTCTACTCCGCTGTCCCCTCTCTGCGCTATTCTCTGCCTTGTCCCACAAAAGCTTTGAAGACAGCCTTCACATCCTGATCACTCTTTATGGCTGGAGTTCTTTATCTGGGGACCCAGCACAGCCTGAACCAAAAGCAGAAGGGGGTGGGTCTGACAGTTGGGCAAAAGTGTAATACCCACCTTAACAAGAAGGTATCTTCAGACCAACAAATGAAGCAGGCAACTCAATGGAATGTAACAGAATTTATTATAAGGTCATTGACTTACTGGAAGATCAGATCACACCAGAAGAGACGACCCAGCAATTCTGCATAGATTATTCTCCACTAACAGACCCCTGTTACAGTACTTTTTTATAGTATAACTCAAATGCTAGTGATTGACAAGACAAAGGGATAAAGAATGCAGTGCAAACTCTGGGTGGTGAGCACATAATGCAATACCTAGATGATATAATGTAGAATTTTACACCTGGAACCTATGTCGTTTTTATCAACCAATGTCACCCCAATAAATTTAACAATTAATAGAAAAGAAAAAAAAAAGAAAGAAAACTTTTATTTCAAGATAGTTTAAAATAAAAATATTAAATACTGGTAAAAAATAAAAAAGAAAGAAAGAAAGGAAAATAAAACAGTAGGACCAGGGGCCATACCTCCCAGTGGTCTTGTGATAGATGATTATTTATAATCAATGCTATTGTGTTTGATATTTACCTTGCTTGTCATGTTATTATGGCTATTATTAAGAAAAATATTTATGGCTACATTTTAAGGCACACAGATAATCATCAACTAGAAAGCTTTGATATGGTTGCTAAGGAGGATAGTGAAGTTGGTCAAAGGTTGCAGCATGAAATTTAAAAACTGAAATGAAATCTAGGACAAAGCAATGGGATTAGTTTTGTTCACATCTATATCCACACAGGGTGTCCACGTCTGTGTGTGTTTTTCTCTGGGGAAAGGCCCTTTAAGGGAAACACATCAGGGAGGGTCCAGGGCAATGACCCAAAGCAGGCCAAGCGCCCTCCCTCAGGAAGTCTGCTCTGCTCAGACTGGGTAAGCCTCTCTATCCTTGTGTCTGTCCCCCACACAGTGGGGTTGGCCACTGGTGTTGGGGTGACCTGCCCTGCCATCCATATCGCCTCAGGTGTGTGCGGGGCAGGCGTGGGGGCCAGACCCGCCTGGTCTCTTCTTAGGGCACCGGGGACTGCCTCTCTGACCCATGGCCATGAAGCGATGCTGACCAGGTTAAAACCCCAGCTCTGCTCAGCTCATTCCACCTTCACTGGCACATGTTAACTCTGTGAGCCTCCAATGTCTTGTCTATACAACGCTGATAAGAACGTTATGCTGATTGTCATGACAATTCAGTGAGATGCTGTAAGAAAAGCCACTTTGCCACCTTCAATTGCTTTTTTTTTAATTGACTGAACTGAAAATATTTTCATATTTTAAACACCCTCAACTCCATAAGTAAGTCAGAGGCACTGCGGAGCAATGGGCATTAACTCTGTGACTTAGATAGCATTAGTGTTCTCAAGAAGACAACCCAAAAGGAAAGCAGGCTCGAGGCCCAATCACCCCAAATTCAGTCTTCACATGGTTAGTGGGGAAGAGCCCCTGTCCACAGGCATGTGCTCCTCGCTAGCTTCACACTCACCATGTCTGACCCAATCGCAATCTCTGAGGAAGGGCCAGCAAGCCCATTTCCCAGATGAAGAAACCAAGGCTCTAAGAGGTGAGTGCTTACCCAAGTGGCACAGCTAGCAGAGAGCAGCACAGAGCTGCCTGAATTCAGTGCCCTGTTCCCTCATGTGGATGCTCTCCCATTAATCCCTTACTAACAGATGCTTCTGAGACAGATGTATCTGAATATCATAGATCCAGCTGGCATCTCCATGGGGCAGGGGGCATGGCACTAAGTGGGTGGGAGGTACTTGGCCAATGAGATATAGATGGGTATCAAAGAGGAGGGCAGCTGAGAACCCCAGGCCAGTTTAGGGGCCACACAACCTGCCTCTGCTCCAGTCTCCACATGAAAGCTACCAGCTCTCCCAACCTGGCCTGGCCCTACCTAGCACCACCAGGCCCCACTCTGCTTTCTGTATCTTGAACAGAACTAGGACTAGGATTGCCCTGAATTTATGAGAGGAGTGTATTAAAATTGTAGATGAATATCTACTCTTGATGTGACCAGAGTGTCTTTTTCATTTGGAAATGAGGGAATTCTTCCTAATACCTAGCTCTCTTTCATGAGCATATATTCCACCCTAGAGAAGAATCAGCAGATCTTGGTAGAAATTAGTAAATTCACAACTGACAATAAGAATGGCAATAAGACCCACAACCACAAGAATAATTTAAGGCAGTGTTTATTAGGTGCCACAAGTTGCCTGACTCTTCTCAACCTTTTACATTAGCTATTTGTTTACTCCTCCATCAACCCTAGGAGCTATTTATATACCCCTTTAACAGAGGTGGAGACTGAGGCCCAATTCACCTGTATTATATTTAATCGCTTTAACCCAAAGGGTTGGAATGCAGACCATCTGACATCCTCCAGTTCACCCCCATCTATAAAGATGTGTGCATGTGAGCGTGGACTGCAGCAGGCTTGGTGCGGGTTCTAGGGTTAGGAGGTACGATGGAGATTGGTCCTCGTGTCTCTATGTCTCCCGCTCAGCGCTGGAAGGCTCTGTTCATTGTGGCCGCAGGCACTGTCTGCGAGTTGGGGCACAAGCCACCCTCACTGGGGACTGACTGTAGGCTAGTCACAGCCCCTCTGGGTTTCTCGCTCCATCAGTGTTTCCCTATTTTCTAGACTAGGAATCATCTGAGGAGCATGGTAGTAGGCGCAGATTCCTGGCATCGGAGGCCCACTAAGTCCAACTCTCCAAGGAATCACTGGGCAAACCCAACCTGTCCTGGGCCCAAAACCTCTGAGATGCACAGGTATGATTCTTTCTGTCATCCTTGAACAGCCCTGAGGAGGAAGAAGCCTCCCTCACCTGTAGGGAGGAACCCCGGGCTCAGGGAAATCAGGGAGCTTGGCCAGTGCACACAACTGGCAGGACGTAAGCACAGCTCTGGCCGCCCACCCACCTGGGGGACCAGTGGGGAAAGGAGGAAGCCTCTTTTGCAGAACACAGAAGAGAGGGACAGTCAACATTTTGAGTCACAATCCAGCCTTGGAGGGGTCATCCTGCTGGTTCTTTTCAATCCACAAAGGGTGGCTTTTTTTTTTTTTTTTTGTCTTCAATCATCAAAATGTGACATAGAAGAAAAAGGAGGAAGTCCAGTTGAAGCATGCCTGTGTGTGTATACATGTGTTTGCATGTGTGTATGCACACATATGTCTCTGTGTGCATGTGTTTGTGTATGTGCATGTGTGCACACTCAGCTGCATATATATTTGTGTGTGTGGTGTCCTCAGTCTCCTTGGGCTCAAAACAGCCCATTTGGAAACCTCCACTGGCTGAGAGAGCCCCTTTGAGTAGGACATGAGCTGGACTTCCTGACCCCCAGGCCAGGGCCCTTTCATGCCCGCCGGTCCTCAGGCTGCTTCTGACTTTCCATTGCAGGGTTGCAGGTGCATTTCAGCAACCCCTCTTTCTCTGCAGTTCCAGTCTGGGAAGAGCTTGCCTCCCCTCAAACTGTAGGCAAGTCATTGGCTCAGGGCTCTGGCCCTTCTTGGGTAGAAGCCTGAGGGTAGAAAGGTGGATAAGGGGCTCAGGCACATGGTCCCTGCTGCCATTTTTCAAGGCCTTTTGGGTCCCAGGAGGGCCCTGGGCATGGCCCTTCCCCCTGGACCAGCTCCAGGTCCCTCTCACAAAAGCACTCCCTCTGCTGCTTCCAGGCCTAGACTGACTGCATTATACCAGGTAGTGCAGAGGGACATCCGAGGTCAAGCTGCCAGCCCAGGCTGAGTCCCCTTCCTGCACCCACATCCTGAGCTCTGGAGAGGTCTGCTAGGAAACACACCCACACAGAGAGGGGCCTTCCCCGAGGGACTGTGGAAATGGGCAGGGTCCTTCTCCTCTGAGGGTCTCTCAGAGCCTGACTATGAAAAGCTGGTGTTTTTCAACTAGTTAATTATGTGTAACACTAACCTCTTGTGGAAGACTATACGTTTCTTCCTTACTATGAAAATGTGATGTCTGGAGGTACAGCAGCCATCTTGTCACCATGAAGACACTTGAAAGATGGCAGAGCAGAATTACGGAAAGAATCTGAATCTTTGGTGTCTTCACTGACCTACTGAGCCTACTCTAGAACAGTGACCTTCTAAATTCTTAAGTGAAATTAAGAATTAAATGAGAAATTAAACATTCTGTTTAGAAAACCTTGGGTTCATAAATCAGTTACTTGCAACCAACAATACCCTAAGGGAAATACTACCTCAGAGAGGCCTTGTGGGCATGGAATGAGAGAGGGGTGCTTGTCCTGAACACAGTCACTCCCTCTCCTCTCTGCCCACTGAGGGAGAGAAGCCCCCTCCTGGACAGGTTCCACTCTTTCAATTCCATGCACACCCCACAACCACCCTATAGATACGAGGCTGTCCACCGCCCTCCTGCCTAAACTGCTGTCAGGAGTAAGCTCTCCCTCCAGCCTCTCTCTTGGCTGCCAGCACATCACCCCTGCTCACCTTAGGCACCACGTGGAGCTGGTGGAGATAATGCCAGACAAGGAATGACTGAGAAGACCCTCAGAATTAGTGCCCACCGCAGTGAACTTGTGATCTCAGTCCCTCTGTGACAGTGAAATCTAAACCCCCCCACCTCAGCCCACTGAACCCCACACTCCTTCCCTGTGGGTCAGTCCTCTGTCAGGGGAGGCCCAATCCTGGCTATCCACGCCTGCTCTCCCCATGGCCCAGAAAGAGGGCCTTTTGGGGGTAGGACCACGCAGCAGTTTAAAGGCTCTAGGTAAATATAAAGACAAAGGCAAACCAATGAAAGATTATAAACACACCAAGTTTACAATGAAACGACAAAGGCCCCCTAGGGTGCATAACTCCCATCCCATCGGAGTCAAAGGTCTAAGTGAAGTGAGGCTGTCTTCCTCCCCAAAGGCCCCCATTGTCACCTGCCTTTACTCCACCCCCTCCGCCCCCTGCATCTCTGTCCTCCTCTCGGAAACCTGCCCAGCAGAGGGCGTGGAGCGTCCAGAAGAAGGGCAGAGGGAGAGGGGGAGGCACAGGGACCGATCTGGCAGGGACGTCATTCCCCTACCCTTCCCCACATTGGAAGGCAATGCCTCACCCCACTGTCCACCCCAGGATCAGGCCCATAGGAGTTCGCTTGAGGCCCCTCCTGGCCAGGCCAGGGTCAGTGGCTGTCAGCCTGACCCTGGAGGTGCCACTGGAGGATGATACCAGGGCCATTCAAGGGTGTCTGGGCTCCTCCCATGGGCCCCGCTGCCCGGTGACCAAGTCCTGCTGCAGGGGATGCCCTGGGCAGGACCCCAGCCAGTCATGTGAGACTGACGCCGAAGCCAACTCCACACCGGCCCCGTAGAGTCCTCCCCTTCCCCAGTGCTGCTCAGCGCAGGCCAAGGGTAAGGATGTTGGGCGTGGCGGGGAGGCCTCTTTGCTCCCAACCCCAATTCCGTAAGCACTGGACCCATGGAACCGAACCTAGGGCCCTGGGAGAGGAGGAGGAAGCCAGGCAGAGAGAGACAAGGTGCAAAAATCTGAGGGGCTGACAAAGACTCGGTGCTCAAGACAAATATTGTCATGCAATATTTTTAAATCAAAACTAATGCAGAAAACGTAAACGATAAAAATATCAAAAATGCAAGTAAAGGCAAGATCCAACCCACCACCTGGTTGTCCTGCCCTTCAGCACGGCTCAGACAATGTTCCTGGCCCCTTTAGTAGTGCCCAGCTCTGTGTCCCAGCCCTCTCGGGACCACAGCCCTACCGGTCCTGCCTCCCCTTCCACAGCCTAGTGATGTGACCAGCGGGGAGGCTACGGGTCATGCCCAAGGGGATGCAACAAGTTGCATCTGGGGAGAGGAGAGCTCAGGAGTTGAAATCTTTGCAAGAAGTCCTTTCCCCTCTCCTTGAATTCCCTCAACTCTGAAGGCAAGAAAATCAAACCAGAGAGTTTTCCTCAAGGGACAAAGGCTGGGCTGATAAAAGCCACACAACTTACATACAAAATGGCACCTCAGTCACCACCTTCACAAACCTTTGGCTGCTAAGAGAGGAGTGACCAGAGGAAGGGCAACACAGAAGGTTAAAGGGGAGAGGCCACGAGGGCATGAGTCCTGGAGAGTCACTGGGAAAGTGAGAAAAGGGGCATTTACCAACTATTGAAATAAAAGATTCAGACTCCACCGGTCCCTCCTCAATCCTGTAGGCCAATGCAACTTTGGTTTGATTTGGTTTTCTTAAATAAACATTGACATTTCTGAGAGGTTTTTCCTGGCTTATTATCCTTCTATAGCCACAGCAACAGAACCTGCCCCAGGTTCTTCCAAGAAGGAAGACCTTTCAGAAAGACCTCCAGCCAGCTTCAGAAAGACTTTCACCATAAGGGTGAGCTGCCCTCAGGGAAAGTCTCTGTGACAGGCTGGGCAGAGGTCCTATTTTAAACAGGGCAGAAAACAACAGTACTGTTCTGTTTCAAATGGTACGTGTGGTCAGTCTAGTCTCGCTGGGCTAAATTCAAGCTGTCAGTAGAGTGACCAGATGTATTGCTTTAAACAGGTCAGAGGAAGGTGCTAGAGACTGGCTGTGATGAGCGTGCCCCTGACCCTCACAATCACCTCCCAGGAAATAGGAGGTGAGCCCCAGCATGTCAAAGAGGAAGGGGTGCCAGGGCAGGGACGGGGCAGCTCCCAGGCTCCAAAAGGGTAAGAAGGTAGAGTCTGTAAATCTTAGCTTGCTGTTGATCTCAAACTTCTCAGAAGAAGCTAAGGTCTTAGGACGGGAAGCTATGAACCCCAGAACCACCTTGCCGAGAACCAGGCCCTAGACAGACCCCACTAGCCTTCTTCTTTGTTTGGAGGGGAGAGTCCTTGGGCTTTGTTTTGGGTAAGAGTGCTACTGATGTTAAAGATCTGGATTTTAACAAATTTGCCTTAAACAAATTAGCCCATGACGATTGTGTGGATTCAAAGGGACAAGGGGACCAGTTCTGAACTCAGGACAGCCCAGTGACAGGCCCCAGGCTCTGTCTGGCCCTGCGCTGCCTAACAAGTTGGGTGGAAACTGATAAAACACTAGTCATAGCTTCAGATGACACAACTGGGCCAGGTCAGAATGACGAATGGGAAGATTTAGCATGGCACATGCTGAGCTTTGCATTGTAGTAACCAGGGTCCCCTGGCATGAACACAAATGGGACAGAACTGCGTCCGAGCAAGTCACAGAGAGAAGGCCTGTGTACTCTATGGGCCTCAGGCTCCACGCAGGTCCACGAGGTGACACGCTGCTCAGGACATGAATGCACCCAGCAACGGGTGGGCCCCACACCTCTTAGATTCCCATGGTTAATGTGCACCCTTCCCCAGGGATAGGCCCTACAACGCCATGCAGAGGCCTGCCCCAGAGCACTGGAGCTTCTAGCCTGCATGCCAGAGCCAGGGGTGCCTGGAGTTTACTCCCCCGCACCCCTGGTGGCCCTCACCCTAAGGTAGACCCTGTCCCCCAGGGGTCCCCTATGGGACCTGGGTAAGACAGGACCATACCTGAAATACACCCTTGGCTGGACTTCTGTCCCTTCTCTACCTTGTGCTCCTCATTCTCTGTTCCTTAATAAATCCGAAGTCCTCACCCAGCTTCCAGGGAGCCCAGCCCGAGACCGGTGGGGCTGGTCCTCAACGTGGCTCTGGGAACTCGTTTCTGAGGGCCATGGCCAGAACACCCATGTCCCAAACACAGTGCAAAACACAGGTTGAAGGACTCAAAAAGAGGCTCTGAATGAGGAACAGTCAAGGAGACAGGATGTGGGTAAGAGCTAGTCCCTGCCTGTGGCTATAGAAGTGGCCCCAAATACCACCAGCACATGTGCTGAGGGCCAACTCACTGCCAACCACTGTATGTGGGTTATTGCATTTAACCTTCACAGCAAGCCCAAGACAGAGGCATCATTATCCTACCCTTGTCACAGACGAGGAAGGTGAGGATCAGCAAAGTTAGTAACTTGCCCAAGAGCTCACGACTATAGGTGAGATCCAGGACTCAAATTCATTTTAAACCACTAAGCTACAATGCACCCCATCCTCGTGTCTTAAGTATCAGGACCTGCATTGGGAAGGCATGTCTGTTGAACCCCGATGAAATAAGAATCCAGCACCTCTAGGGGACAGAGACCCAATTCAACTAATGCAGGTGATACCACAGTGGGACAGGCCTATTCTTAGCTTTCCACCCTTGCCCACACTGTGTCCTCCCTCTAGCAGGAACAGCTTCCCCCAGGTGGACAAGCGATCCCCTGCCAGGGTGACGGCAGCCCAGGGGATGGACAAGAGATATAGGCCCTGTCCTGATGAGGCATGGAAGTGACCAGCTCCCGGAAGCCAGGCTTCAGTTGTTGGCATCCCAGAAAGCTGCCTGGAGGAGGCCGTAGACAGAAGGGAGGGGGACTCCGGCCTGGGCAGCAAGCTCTAGTAATCTGGGGTAACCCCTCCAAAGCACAGAATCGATGAGAAAGAGACAAACAAGACTGGCTGAGACAAATGACACTTCCCTGGCAAAGTTCTGACTTCCAATACTTTATTTGAAACTCAAAACAAAACAAACATACCAATAATTAAATCCACCACCTCCCAGAGCAGGGTCTAAAGGGGACCCAGAAAGTCTGGTCAGAAATCTGGAGTCTGAAAGAAGACCTGTAAACTAAGCTGGTGGCCACGTCCAGAGACCCTAAACTGTCCATCAGGGCAGGGAAGGGCCACAGAGGTGGAGACAGTGGAGGTTTGTCTTCAGGGCAAATTCAGAAATTAAGCTGCAGTCCTCCAGGTCAACTGCCAGCTGAGGCCATGCAGCCTGGCTAGTGAGGCCAAGGGCAGTCCCTGCAGTCTCAGGGCAGCAAGCTCAACCGGAAGGGTGTTCTGGGGGCCCTAGCCACGCACAGCCCCACGGTTGGGCTGGATTCCAGCACCACCCTGCAAACATTTCTCTGTCAAGATAAGACCAGTGGGTGGCTTCAGCTGTCCCATTCCCATCCAGGGCCCAGCCCAGCCTGCCATTCTGGCACACCCAGTGCAGCCTGGAGACGGCACAGATTGGCACACATCAGTCAGAGGATGGACTCATGAGAATCTGCACGTGACAAAGGAGAAAGTCTCTTCATGAAGGGTTTCACTGGTCCCAGCCAAACCCCATGGCATGTGGCCCTTCACTTGCCCTCCTGAACCTGCCACCCGCCGCCCCTTGTCCCAGGTGGTGGCCTTACCCCCTTTTAACCAAATTGGAAACCTCAGCCTCCTGAAACTGCTGCTCCTTCCTGAATCCACTGCACACCATGCTTGTGTGTGTACGTTTGTGTGTCCCTAACAGGCCCCTGCTTGGGTCCCATGGCCCCATTCTTACCTTCCACACTAATCTCCTCTCCAGGGACAGCCAAAGACCTACCTCTAAAATGAAATCTGGCCCTGGCACTCCTTCCACAGATCCCCTAAGCCCCTCTCCTCACTCACACCAGGATCCTCACAATGGGGAACCCCTGCCAGCCTCCCAATCCAATGAGCACCCAGACCCCGCTTGCACTGCAGGGACTCAGTACAGCCCAAGCAGGGTAGGGACCTCCAGCCTCTGCCCAGGCTCTCTCTGTCTGCCCTGCTGCATCAAGACCTGGCTCCCTGTGGGAAGGAGCCCTCTGCACTCCAGGTCATCACCTCTCCCCTCAAGTCCCCATAGCCATCTGATCTCTCCAGTCTGGCCCCACTGGGCTGGGGCTCCAGGAGGCCCTGTGCAGGGCCAAGCATGAGGATGACCCAGTACCCATGTGCCACTCCCCAAGCAAGATGTGCGCCCCCTCTATCCCACACAGGACAGACAGGCCCAGGCCCTGGGCTGGACAGAGCCTCATGGCTGCATGAAAGCCTGCTCGATCACACTTTAAAGGGGAGGCAAGGTAAAGTCTCCTCCAATGGCTGGCAGAAGTGGTTCCGACTTGCTGTCATTTTTAAGGAGGGGTAGCATTTTATCAGGCCCAGCTAGCAGTGGAAAAGGCATGGTTCGGGGGAAGAATCACTGAGGGACCTCAGGAGGCACTCAGACCTGAAGCATGCCTTTCTCATCATGCTCCTTTGGCCTGTTGGCCTGTCACTCCTGCTGTAGAAATTACCCGTGTTGCCTGAGTCATGTCCACCTCAGTGAGTACCAGGTCCCTGGAGTTAGGAAAAAGTAAGCCAACCGTCAGGTCCTGGGTTCCCAGGTGCAGAAGGGGACCCAGAACAGAGCCAGCTCTCAGGCAGGGCTGCATGTAAGCCCTGACTCCATACCCCTGCACTGGGTGACGCTGGGCAGGACACTAGCCTTGGGGCTCTCACAAGCATGGGCTGGCCAAGTCTGTCCCAGGAACTTGGGTTTTCAACACTAAGGTGGGAGAGAGGACAAGCCCGCTCCATAGGCCTTGAGACTCAGGGAATGAAGTCAGGCTGTGCCGGGCCACGGTGTCCTGGGCTCCCCAACTCCCGTGATGCCCTGGCCCATGTCAGGTCACGTGGGCAGGACTAGGCCTTCCTGACCCTCACAACCTCACAGCTCCCACCATCTCCCACCAGGTGGGAGACCTCACCCCAGGCTCCTTCCCTTTTCCCACCCAGCCTACCCTCTCTCCCTTGAAGAACTGCACCAACTGAAAATAAATCCTTAAAGCAAAGGAATGAGGTGATAATGGTACAATTTCAGGCACTGAAATCTGGGGACAGGTGGCCACCTGTTCTCCCCTTCCTGAGGCCAGCCCCTTGACATAATGGCCTATGAGGCAACTGACACTTAAAAGCACCCTGTGGCCCTTCTGTAATGCTCAACACCATGGTCAGAGGTGTACCCCCACTTCCACACTGAGCTCAGCAAAGGCGTGGGCAGCCTGTCTCATTCCCCAAAGAAACCACAGCACCTGGCACAGAACGTGGGCTCAATAAATTCTCCTTGTTCACGACTGCCCTGCACTGACTGGCCTTCAGCCATCCCTGCTTTGAATCTCTGCCCACCACTTCAAGCTGTCCCACCTGGGCATGTCGGCCAGAGCAGTGCCAAACACCTGTGGTTTCATCTGTAAAATGCGGTGAAGAGGTGGAGACTCAGTCAGGTAAGGTGGTGAGCACAGTGTGTGGCACACAGGCCTTCAACAGTGTCAGTTCCCTTCTCTACAGACCCAGCCAACCCATCACGTGGGGCCTCATACTTCAAGTCAAGCCTTATTTCTGTGTTGCTTTAAAATGAAGCCACCAAGGGTCCTACGGGAAATCACAGCAGAGTTCTGAAGACTGACTGACAGAAGGCGAGTGCTTTTGCAGAAAATTCAGGATGTCCCTCATGCAATGCTGAAACTCTGTCCCAAAGTTTAGAGCCCGGCTGTGTAGAGATCAAGCCCTTAAAAACCAGTGTAGCTGCCAACAGCAAGAAGTCCCCAGACTGCAGTTCTGTGGTCTGCCGGCAGCCAAGTGATGTGTCCACGGCTGCCAGTGGGTCCAAGGAGGCTGTGGTTCCCACTGGCCCTGGCCCTGGCCTGAGGCTGAGTGTCCGGGCCCAGGAAGTTCTTAAGGCTGCAGCTCCTCACTCGGGGGCTGCGCTGGAGCAGCCACAGCAGCTGGGGCGCCGCAGGGACTGCATGACAGCTCGAAGCGGCCCCCTCCGGCCCTCGGCAGACAGGCTGTCCTCGCTGGCAGGCACCCGTTGCAGCTGCTCAAACTGCATCTCCAGGTGCTTCTGGATGGCCACACCGAGCACCTCAGGGTCCACAGCAGCTCCATATACCTCCCATGTCATGCCCTCAGCATCCCACCTAACATCTTGCACAGGGGATGGTGCTTCCTCCAGGCTGGACTCCAGAGTTATCTCTGGGAACATGTGCAGTGCCACAGGGGCTTCCAGGGGTGGGCTGGTGGACACAGCCTTGCACACTGCCATGGGGGCCACCTGCACACCAGCATCCTGGCCTGACAGAGGGGACACCAACACAGGGGACAAGTCACTGGCTGAGGTCATGGTCCACACATCCTTGGTCCTGGCACCAATCTCCACAGTGAGCCCAGTAGGACTCTGAGGGTGGGCACAGCAGTGGGAATGCCCAGGGAGCCCCCCAGGTGACCTGCACTGGAACTTCACCCCATGCTGAGCCTGCAGCCCAGACTCACTCACTGAGGCCACCAGCTTGTGAAAGGCCAGGATCCCAGGGGCAGGCAGGGCGTGGCAGCAGCCACCTGCCCCTGCCGCCCTCGTGCCGCACTGCAGAGTTGCTGGGGGCAAAGCGTGGCAAGAGGCAGCAGCCAGCTGCCCGGTGGCTTCAGGCTCGGCCTCAGGGCGGCTGCTATGCATGGCTGTGCCTCCTGGGTCTAGTGGCAGCACCCACACCTGACTGTCTCCCAATGTCCAGGCTGAGTTTGAAGTCTCATCCTCCAGATCCAGGTCCCTTTCCAGGCCTGCAGGGGGCTGGCCTCCTTGGCTGGAGGCACTGCTGGGCTGCAGCTGAGCCCTGTGGACCAGAGAGCTGCCAAGGGCTGAGCAGCTGAGGCTGGCCTTTCGAGCACCACTGTGGCCCCGGGTCTGGGTGCTACGGACCAGGTCTGAGTGGCTCCTCTGTACAGCATTGGCACTGGGGGCCCGGAGGTGACACAGGTCACCCCCACCCACGGTGGACATGTTTCCCACGGTGCTGCTCCGCCAGTGGCCCACAGCACTGGACCACGGCTGCGGGCTAGAGGCCGGTGCCTGCTCCATGTTCTCAGCCTCAGGCCCCTCTTCCTCTGGGGCCCGGGGCCTGGTACTGGCCTCGCCTGGCTGGGTCTGCCATACGGTGCTGCTGGCACTTTTTCGGAGCTCTGGCTTCTGTCCCCGGCCTTCACCCAGCAGGCTGGAAGAGCTCCGGGACAGGGGCTGTGGGCGAGGGCTCCGGGGTGCTGGGGCACCCGACTCAGGATGGCTGGTGCTCATGACTGCCTGCAGGAGAGAGGGGTAGGGAATGGAGTTGAGGGACAGCACTTCTGCTGGGCTCTGCTGTGGGCTCACAAGGTGCTAGGCACACTGAGGGGACAAAATAGTGACAAGACACCAAATACCTCAAACCAAGGTCATCATACATTATACAAAGGAATAACACTACAAATAGCTAAGAACCAGTACCTGAGATTAGAAGCAGCCCGAGACAGGGGAGGGTCCTGGAGAGCTGCCATGCCAGCTGTTGACCCTTTTACTGGATTATGGGGGCGGAGGGGAAGCCAGGGAGAGACCAAGTCTGCTGGGGCTTTCTGGGTAGGGGCTTAAGGACAGTAGCTCTTAGTCAATCAGCACAGAAGTATTGCAGTATTTTAATAACCAGTAAAGCTCGACTGGCGGATACTCGCCTGGCTCCTCCCAGTACTGTCAGTATCCATCATCAGGGCCTGGGCTGGGGCCTCCCTGGTACAGTGCGGGGGCCCAGAGGTCTGTGGGATGAATAAGCAGTTAATAGAGGACACATTGAGAACTGTCCCTGTCCTCCAGTGGCTCACCCCCATTCTCCCTGGCCCCACCTGGTTGAGCTATCATGTCTCTGAGACTCAGTCTTGGCAGCTGTGAAGAGACAGGGATTTTCCAACTCCCAACTCTGGCTCCAGGGGTAGGGAGAAGACCCCATATCAGCCCTTTACATGGAGGACTCACTCAGTATTTGTTCATTCATTCCACAGCCATATTCTGAGCACCTACTGCATGCCAGGCTCTAACTAATTTAGATTCAGTTGTGCACTTGGAATGGGGTCCCACAACACCAATAAGACCCCCCCCATAAAGTTTAAACTCCTGGCTGGTACCTTCCTTGGCCCCTGATCCCTGCCCTTCCTCCAGCCACACAGAATCCTCTAGACCTGCCCAATGACCCATCATAGCTTTGAGCCAGCACTGCCCCTTCAACCTCAGGGTCTCATCCTAGGGCAGCTTTCCTGAGCTGGGCTGGTACCATGGCTGGCTGAGCACTGTCTGGCCCGGATGGAAGAGCCTGGCCAACCAGAGGTCTCCACCACTAGAAACTGTCAAAGTAGGCCTGGGGCCTGTTCCCCTGACTGCCCAGTACCCAGCACTGACCTGACACATAGGTGGCATTCAGAGAAAGTCTGCTGTATACCTGACTGAGGGAATGAGTATATATAAAAGTAAACTACCAAGAAAAGTGCTGAGCTCCAAAAACAGGGTTGAGGGAGGGCATTTCTAAGGCAGGGGAGCTCACGTTGTGTGATGGGTCAGCAAAGGCTTGCTGGAGGCCCAGCCACGTAAGTAGGGCTTGGAGAGAGCAGAGGGGAAGGAACAGTGTGAGGGGAAGGCTGAAGGCCAAGTGTTCAGAGCACCCAAGACAAAAGGCAGGCTGGAGCCTGAGCAGGGCCCCAGAAGAAGTGGGGTCAGGACATCTGGGCCAGATAACTCTGGGACTGGGGGAAGAGGGAAGGAATAGTAGGCAACAGGTATAGTGTGGGCCATCACTGTCCTGCCCTCCCACCCCTGAGCTGATAAAAAAGCCAAAAACCAACCACCTGGGCCAGGTGAGCGAGGCCACCTGAAAAGGAATGTGGGAAGGAACTTCAGGCATTGTTTCCCCATAATTACAAACTTCTTGCTGTTCCAGTGCTCAGCAAATGGCTGGTAGCTGTTCAAGCCAAGAGTAAGGATGTTTCTGGAGCTATAGTCCCAAGAGCACACAATTTGCTATGAAGTCCAGTTCAGCACAACTTCCTGCAATGATGAAAGATTCTGCACTGTGATATCCAAAACAGCAGGCACTGGCCATGTATGGTGGATGATTATTACCATACTAGACTATGTATTTCTAGACCCAGCCCTAGACTAGGCAGAAGTATCCCTCCCACCTGGCTCCTCTTTGGGGCTGACACCAGATTGGTCCCTGAAAAGGTCAGAAAAAGGATGAGTAGCTAAGAGAGACAATAACCCAGGCCCCACCCTCAAGGAGCTATATGATGGATATATAAACAGAGAAGGCAACAAAGCCAACAACAAGCACAGTGATGATGATGACAGCTCCCAATACCAAATCACCCACCATTGCCAGGATGTGCCACATCCCTTCCAGCACTGTCTCGTTTATTTGACAGAGCAAATTCATGAGATACATCATCATACCCATTCAGCAGATGAGAAGGCCAAAGTTCAGAGATGTTTAGTGACTCATCCAAGTGCACACTGTGGATGAAGGGCTAACCCAGGAATCAAACCCAGGAGTGTCTATGGTTCTCTGTGCCCCAGCCCCTCCCCCAAGCACCATGCAGACCTCCATCCTAGACACTCTCGCCCTCCACTATCATCATTTTACTTATCTGTTGCCCTGACTCAGCTGGAGCCCAGCACCAAGTACAGTATCTGGCACTCACAATGGTGACCATGACATGCCAGTAGAAACAGTAAGTGAGAACAAGGCTTGGACCCCACCCCACCTGCTTCTTGGCAGCTTCTTAGGCTGCCTGGAGTAAGAAGAGCAGGAGGTGCACCTGCTGACTGAGAAGGTTGTGGCCACCAAAAGCCCCTAGCAGGCAAACACCCAGCTACAGGTCCAAGAATGCCAAGGAGGCCCCATTTGAACAGCCTACATAGCCTCTGGATGGGCTTTACCCTCCCCAGACTTTCTTAGGGAGCAAGGCCATAAGGAGTCAAGCCAAGCCCTGGCCCCCCTGAGGAAACAAGTGTAATGAGAATGGGGTACCCTCAGACCCCACCAGGAATGACAGAGAAGCCATCAATGACAAAGGTCCCACTGTGTCTACCTCACCAGGTGGCTGACCAGGGCTAGTCATGATCCAGAGAGGGCAGTGACCACAAAGACCTCGGGGGTTAGGAGTATATATCTGTTGGTTCGCTACCTCATCCTAACCCACAAGTGTCAGGTGACAAAACAGACCTGGAGCTGTTCAGAAATGTCAAAGAACCCATAGCTGAACCCCAACAGGGTGGGTATTCACCTTACCACCTGGCCTTGCCAGTCCAAAGGGAAGGGAGGCCCTGAAGGAAGTCATCCAGGTTATCCCTTGGGGAAGGAAGTTTCCCACCCCTGCTATCTCAAAGAAGAGGGGTCTTGCAGGGAGTGATGGGAGCTAATCAAATGTGCCATGGAGCCAAGGGTGAGCAGTTGGGGCAACACTGGCTCTTCCCCTTCCTGCATAAGTGCCTCCCAGTGGACACTGAACCTCTATGAGCCTCAGTTTATTCAATCTGCGAAACAGAAGTAAACTTCCACCCTGCAGGGTTGTCATGAAGATTAAATATGATGGCATATGGACTGTCTGGAATGGTGACTGCTAATAGTAATCTTTTCTTCCCCCTTCCAACAGGAGTGACTTCTGCTCAAGGTATCATAGCGATTAGTACTGAGGGGCAGAAAGGCCCTTTTAGGAAGTCATTGAAACACCCCAGAGGTTAGCTTAGTCTTGCTTTCCAATCCTTCCTACCTACATCCCATCCTAGGACCTAGTCACCAGTGTCCCTAACGTCTTCATCATCACACTAAGATTCCCAGTCTATCTCAAACCTTAATTTGGAAGGATATGCATGCACATACAGGCACACATGCAAGGATACAGACACAAGTTGGGAGTCTACATTCTAAATGCCCAGAAAACCATGGAGGCTCTGGTTTTAGCAGAAAATAAAGGACAGACACATAGAGGTATCCAAGAACCCTAGTGTTCTTTGAATGGCACTTTAATGTTCTCTCTCCTGCCCCATTTGATGCCAATCAAATTTGGGAAGTGGCCAATGCTCTGTGGCCAATGTAGGACTGTCCTGTTGCCTCGGTTCTACTTGTCAGTAAGTGGAAGAGCAACCAGCCTCACATGCAGCAATCAACCAACGTCACTTTGAGTAAAAGTCCCAATTCTGCAGAAACTTCCAGACTGGCCCAACCAAAGAGACTGTTAGGTCTCTTGGTCAGAGATTGCAACTCTTGCTATGTCACCCCAGCACAGGAACACAGTCCTGTTGGCGTGTACCAAGGAGGACAAGATGCCCAGAAACAAGCTGTGACAAGAAAGGGTCCTAGGGTAACTGTGGGTTCTTGGCCCCAAGAACCCAGCTCTGCTCCAAGCCCAAGCCTATCAGCCCCAGAGCTTCCTCCCCTTGAGGATTTGCCCACACTTCTCAGGAGGCGCCCGAGGTGGAGAACATAAGCCTCCAGGCCCAGCTGCCCCTAACCAGAATCATCCCAGTGGCCAGTGTGTCGCTACCTGCATGCTCATGAGCATCCATGCACCACCATGGGCCCACACCTCCCCGCAGACACGCCAGAGATAGAGACAGACGCACAGGCCCTTTTGCTGTGCGAGCCTTTGGGAAACAGAGTCCACACTGCTGCATTTTGCACACCAATCATACAGGCCGCCTCTGGCTGTGGGGCCAAAGGCCTGAACACACCAGACCACACATCCTTGCCAAGCCAGGGCTCCCTTCTCTGACGCTCTCGCTCGAAGCCCACCCGGACTCCAGGAGAAGGTCCTCAACTCGATCCCCAAACTATACAGACCTTCCCAGCAGCACAGACCCTAACTGAAGGAAGACGAGGCTGCGGGGCAAGGGGGTAGGGGTGGAGGGAAGTAGAAATAAGAGGGAAGGGAGGTTTGAGGCTGGGGGGGTAGTGGGCGGAGAGTGCGGTGGCACCGCAGGAGGGAAAAGGGGAGGGGAATGGGAGCAGAAAGAAGCGATGGGAGCCGGGGTGGTCGCAGAAAGAGACGGACGGGGTCCTGGGCAGAGGAGACGTAGACGAGGGGATGGGATAGGCAATGAGAAGCGAGATGGGAGGAGTGATGCGGCCATGGGCATCGCTGGGAGCTGGGCAGAGGCCAGGATGCCCAGGGTCTGAGCGCAAACAGAGGTGAGGCGTGGGGTTCTGGGGCGCAGGAAGGGGAGGCACCGCCCATGCCGCCCCAGCCCCCGCCATGGGCACGCTCGGAGCCGGACTCTCACCCTCTCCCCTGCCCGGGGCAGCGCAGGCCGGCGGAGGCGCTTCTCCTGGGGCCGCCACAGGTGCGGGCGCAGCGGCCCAAGATGGAGCCGGACGTGGCCGCGGCTGAAGACGCCGCCAGCCGCAGACGGCCCGACCCGCGGAGCGGGCGCGGGAGGCGCGGGGAGGGGCGCCGGGGAGGAGGGGCGCAGGGGGCGGCGGCCCCGCTCACCTGGGCCCGCCCCCGCGCTCCGCCGCCTGCGTCGGCGTCCGGCCCCGCCCCCGCCCCCGGCCCCGCCCCCGGCCCGGCCCGGCCCCGCCCCTCCCTCACACGCCCGCCCTGAGGTCTACGGCGCTCGGGCGACCCACTTCCGCACGGCCCCGCCCCGTGCCCTTCGTCAGCCTGGCTCCGCCCTTCGCTGGCCTGCGCTCCTGACCCCGAAGCTGCAGGGCTCGCCCGTCGCCTGAGAGGCCGGGACCCTTCTCGCCTCACCCCTACAGACCCCCATTCTCCAAGCCCGAGACTTCGCGTGCCCAAACTCCGGACGCCAAGGCCCACCTGGTTCTTTGAGCTCCACCTCCACGGCCCCTCCATGCTCCGGGCCTGATACCTGAGCCCTCAGCCCGGCCCCCACGACCCAACTTCCTGGACTCCATCCCCAAAGTTGTGTCCACGGCCCCGCCATCGAGTCCGTATTCTCCCACCCTTTTCCCCACCGCCTGTGTCTCAATCCCCACCTTTACCCCCCGCCCCCAACCCAACCCTGGGCCTTCAATCTCCAGTCCACCCCCATGGACCCCACAGCCGGCCTGCGCAGTAACCGTGCAGGGGTGAGCCGACCCCACCCCAAGCCAGCACCCCTCCGTGCAGCTCCTACAACCCCAAGACACCCTCCCTCACTCCCTCCCCACCCCACGAGACCCTGGGAATGCCAGGTCATGCCCTACACAGCAGGGACCTAAGCGGTAGGTTTCACTAAACAGCCCCCAATCTCCAACAGCCGGGCTGGACTCTAGACACACAAACTCAACCGGCGGCCACCCACCTGGCCTTGCCCCCACCCCTTAAGCCCTCAGAGGTTCCTACCACCCTCCCCCAATGGCCACCTGGTAAGAAGAGCTTACCCTGTCTCTGGGCCCCAGTCTCCGAGATCTGGGTTCCAATGTGGGTCCTCCGTTGACCCCAGCTCCAAGGGCCCCTGATTTGCTTGACCAACCATTTGCTTAGGGTTCTGCATGCCCTCTGGTCCCATGACCCAGACGGCCATCTCAACACTTCCAGTTTGGGAAGACCTCAGGCCCCAGCTTCAGCTCTGGCCTCTCCCAGCCTGTGGCTGCCACTGGAGCATCAGGAGAGGGTCTACAGAAAGCCACTCCCACCCCCAGGATCTGGGAGCAAAACAGAATGGGAAACCCAGACAGGAAAGTGCTATTCATTTCCCCGTACCTCGCCTAGCCTGGCACCTAGTCCAGGTGAGAGGTGTGCAATATGATGCTGCAGGTGTAGCCTGCAGGTCGCACCCAGCCTCCCCTTGCCTTAGCGTGTTCTCTGTATGTGGGACCCTTTCTCTCCTCAGCACCACTGTAGCTCTGAGCTGCTCCTCGTCAGTTTGCCTAATGGACCCAAGGAGACAACAGATAATACCAAGTCAGGCACAGCATTTGGCCCTGACGCTTCCCTGCCTGGCTTTTATCCGTAGGCACCACTGCCTCCTCCCCCAGCCTGAGAGCCTGCTCTTAAGGCCTGGACGCTTTGGTCCTATCTTTTCAGCCCCTCCACCCCTGGTTAGTTATAGCTTCAAGCTGGGGGCTCACTCACTGGGGGAGTGGATGGAGTTCTGCTCAGGAAGACCCTTTCCAGTGGGGCCTTAACACAATCCCAGAACCTGGCAGATGGCTGCCCTGGGGGGCTGAGTAGAGGCTCTAGGCCTTGGCCTCCCCATATAGCCTGGCAGGAAGAATCCTACCCAAGGGGTCAAATCTAGGATTTGTTTGCTGAGGCCACCACCTACTCCTGCCCCTGCCCAGGAATTAGGACCCCTTCTCCCACAACTCGGAAATGTTCCTCATAGTCTCTTTCTAGGGAAGTCATCTGAGCACCGAGGGACGAGCCATGTGGGGTTACACAGAGTTGGTACCAGATCTGGGACTCAAACCTGGGACTTCCAGCTCCCTGAGCATTCAAGAGCCCTCTAAGTGCCCCCCCCACCCCCACCTGAGTGTTTCAAGGAGCCTGCTTGGAGCTGGGTGTCAGCAAATGTCTGCCACACTGCATGCCTGCAGGCATAGCCTGACCGGACCTGCCACCAGGGCCTCTGAGCATCACACTGGTGTTGAACCCTTGTCCAGCTGGTCTTCCTCTTCCATTTGTAACTTACCAAGGCAGCTCCCCTGGCTGCCCAGGGAGAGCCCAGGATGGGGAGTCAGACATGAATTGCAGTCCCAACTTGCCCCCACTCCCACTCACTGGCTCTCCGATCCTACACCCAGGCAACACTGTTCATCTCTCTGGGAGTCCGTTTCCTCATCTGCAGAGTGCCAGCAATTGCACGTGCCTCACAAGGCTGTGGGGAAGATGGGGTTTGTGAAAGGGTTCTGTGGTGTTATTGTTGCTATCAGTCGTTTGATCAAATATGTATCGGGCTCCTCCTGTGCCAGGTTCTGGGGATACAAGCCAGAACTGCACGGTATGGGGGTAGAGGTGGGGTCTGTTGGTTGCTCTGGTAGAGAGAGGAGGCTCTGGCTGTGGACCCCCTAGGCCAAGTACCATTTCCTGAGACTCAGAACCCTGACGGGAGAAGAGCAAGTATGAAGCGCGCAGGGGTTCAGTGAGGGCATGCTGGGATGGAGGACACACCAGGTGGGGAGGCAGGTTGCACATGTAGGACAGGAGTCTCCGAGGAGGTCTGGGCATCCTGGGAACACGGCCCCCTGAAGTCACAGGACTGGATAAGGTCTTCAAGGAGAGTGTAGAGAAGAGGTCCTAGGACCCAGCTGTGAGTGACAAAGTGGCAAAGGACTGAGAGGGAGCAGCCAGAAAGGAAAGGGAAACTGGGACATTGCTGTGACCCACGGCACTGAGAGCAACCAGCTTCCATGAGCAGATGGGGCCGAAGCTACTGGAGTGATGGAGGATGAGTTGGAGGGGAGAGCAAGAAGAGCACAGGTGAAGACAACTCTTTTAAGCATGACCATAAAGGGAAGAAGGAGAAAAGGAGCCACTTGGGACGGGAAATGGGTCAAGAGAGATGTTTTGGTTTTGATTTTGAATATGTAGGGACCCTCCTTTTCTGTAGCTCTGAGCTGCCCCTCATCAGTTTGCCTCGTGCCTCATGTCATAGGATTCCTTGATCTCAAGCAACAGAAAACAGCTCTGGTTTTAAGTTAAGCAAAAAGGGAATGTGCTGGAAGACTTCAGGGAACTCAGAATGGAAACTAATGCTGACTAGTTCTCCTCAGCTCTTCAAGTCAGGATCCAGGTGACTCCAGACCTCAGCAGCAGGAGCCACTCCATAGTCTTACCCTACCACTACCACGAAAGGAAGGATTCCAGTTGTTCGTCCTTCGTGAGCCTGTCAGCTCAAGATTCAGTGTCCCAGCGGAGCAAGAACTCACTTGGCTGAGCTACAGCAATGTGCCCTCTGTCCTTGGATGATGAGAGGAATACTTGGCCAACCCATCTCTAGGCACACCCATGGCACCCTAGGGCCGCACACACAAGACATTTTTTCCCAGAAAGAGAAATGAAATATTGGTGTCCAGACACAGACAGATCCACTGCACATTGTAACAAATTGAGCATATGTGGCAGCAGGAGAAGGACCCATAGAGAGGGAGTGAACAAAGAACAGAAGGTCCCCATGGGCCGGGATCCAGAACGTGTGAAACAGGTAGGGGTGGCTTCTTTATAAAGCAAGGAGAAATGATGGGGTCATCCTAGGTAACTTGCTAGGTTTGGAAATGGAAGACTAATGGTTTCCATGTTCTCTGTGAAATAAAAGGCCAGCTCATGCTGAGACAGAAAGGGGAAGACAAATAGTGGGAAGGGTGAGGAGAGTGGAGGACATTTGAAATAGTCAGTGCAGAGCGTGGAATTGCCTGTTGGCCAAAGAAACCCAGTAGAAGATTGTCAGGCAATATTGTAGCCTATGCAAGATTTGTGACCAGCAATAACATCCCCCCAGAAGAATCTTCAGCCAAGAAAACCGAGTCTTAATTAGGAGTCATGGTTATAAATGAGCTAAAAAGAGAGTCAAAGGCTCCAGCCTTCTGGATGCTGGCGGCCAGCAGGACACACCGGAAGTGGCTGAGCACTTTTTCTCCCCCCAGTTGAGTTGTCAGCTTAGCAAGAGTCAGTTGCATTTGTATCGAAGTTTCTTTGTTCCAACTGTATGTGTTGTAATTATGCAATTTAATTAAATAGCACATAAACTGGTAGACTATGAATATGAAAAGAAAGTTTTGTTCCTGCGGAAACTAGGTTAGATGCTTTGGAAAGTGAGTCAGAAACTGCTGTCAGTTAAGTGTGTAAGTGTGGAAAAGGTGACTAGAACAAGAAAGAATAGGAGGACAACCATAACAATCTAGGAAAATTCTGAATCAGATTGCTTCCCAACTGTCTTTATGTTAATTGACTTGCCTATTAACCAATCATTTATCACACCTGAATGCTGGGTGAAAGGACTACTATTGTATAGTTTAGGCAAATGAGAGAATTTATTGAATCCAGCAACTTCAGGCATTGCTAAAGCTAAAGGCTCAGATGATTGGACAGAGCTCTGTCTTGTTTGCTCCTTCCCTCTGATTCCCTCTGGATTAGATTCATCCTGACAAAGCCTCTCGCTTCTTGGAACCAGTTGCTTGCAGCCCCAAATCTATATCTTCACATCTCTGGATCCACAAATCAAATACTGTCCCTGCTAGACAATCCTGGGCCAGAGGGAAAGAGCTCTTCAATTGGCCAACCTGTGTCACATGCTCCTCCCAAAAGGGTGGGAGCACTGTACTATGACTGACAGCACTTCCAGGGTCACAGAATGGTGGAAGGGCTATTGCCAGACTAATGGGAAAGTGACTATGAGCTGGCCTAAAACACAGATGACAGCTATGGGAAGCATCTCTGGGAGTCTCAGGAAAGGAGACCCTGGAAGTTCAAGTGTGTCAATGTGTCATCAATGTCTAAGGAAGAGAGAGTTTTGACTAGTTCAACAGTATCTGTTCTTTAGACCAAAAAGTCCCTAGAGCGTGAGAGACTCCTCTAGCCATAAGATTCTTCAGTGAAAAAGACACTGACTTCCCAGGACTGGCATTTAATAGATGCTCACTGAAAGAAAGAGAGAAAAGGGAAGTAGGGGAGGGAAAGGGAGGAAGGGAGAGGGGAGGGAGGAAGGGAGGGAGGAAAGAAAAAAGGAAGGGAGGAAGGAAGGAAGGAACTTTTTCCCAGAATACCTATTACCTCCTCAGTTTCATCCACACATATTTTACGGAGTCCCTAATAAGTGCCAGCCCTAGGCTATGAGCTGGAACTACAGGCTGAATCAGAGGTACCTTAACTTCAAGACCTGTGTGATTGGGAATTCAAGGACAGCAACGACACACACAAACAGGTCAGAGTGATTAAAGAAGAGAGAAGGGGCTAGGGCACACAGAGGAGACAGCTGTTGCTATTTACCTCCCCACAATCCATCCCCCATTTCATTTGGGGATCACCCCAAGACAGAGACTGCTAGTTGGCCCCAATACTAATTCTCCCCTTCTATAGTAATAGAATTCCTCTAGCCAAGAGCACACTTGCTCAGAATAGAGACCACATTTCCCAGACACCGTGCAGCTAGGCGTGCGATGTGACGAGGTTCTGCCCAGTAAGATGTTAGGAGAGATGTATTCAATTTCTTGGTTGTGTCCTTCAGAAGGAGAGTGCATTGCCCTTTCCGTCTCCCCTGGTTGGCATGAAGTCATAGTGTTAAGCCAGTTTGTATCATTTGGGTTTGCCTCCTCCAAGAAGAATGCTTTGGAAGTTTTGGAAGAATAGGTGGAGCACACAACATTTGATTGGCCAAAGGGACAGACTAGGATTGAGACTGTAAATTATCCCCTAATTGTTACCACCTCCTTAAACAATCCTTGCTTTTTATCTGGGGACATGGAAATCCAGAAGAAAGACTATTTTCTCATCTTCTGGAAGCTGAGTTTGGCCAAATAACCAAGTAGGACTGAAGCAGGGAGAGAGGAAGCCTTTGACCAGAAGGGGTAAGGCCTCCACTTTCCCCTTTTCTGTTTGCAGCGACTCGGTAGCAGAGGTGGTGAAACATCTTAAACCCCAAATACCTAGGGATGGTTAAGCAACAAGCTAGAAGAATCTGGGCTTCCAGGCTGCTTACCTGCAGACAGATGAGAAAGAAACTTCTATCTTGTTTAAGCCAATCTAATTTGAAGTCTCCCAACAGCTCAACCTATATTCTAAAAATCACTCACCCTCTCTCCTCTAGGCCCATGTGCTTTGGGTGGGTCTCAGAGGAGGCGCATACAGCTAGGCCCAAGCCAATCACTGCCTCACGTTACCCTGGCCACAGAGATTGTTCAGGATAAGCATGTGATCCACGTCGAGCCAATGACATGCAGTAAAGAATTCCCTGCTCTTTTCCATAAGAGGATGTAGGAACTGAAGCTACCCTCTTACACAAAGCCTGATACTGGAGCCAGCCCTGAGAATGACAAATGAGGCTGCCTTAAGAGAAGTCAGGTCCTTAGTACTGAGTCAGGTGACTTAGTACTGAGCCTTGCATCCAGTAATGCTAAGAGGCTGGTCTCATCCCTGACTTCTCAACTAAAGAGGCTAATAAACATCCTTTTTGTTTAGATTAGTTTGGGTTAAATTCCCATTGCTTGGTCCCAGAGGCAGCCTCCGTGACAGTGTTCAGTCAAGCCTGGTAGAATTGTGGAGGCAACATGGAAGGCAGATGCCTGAGTTCCGTTTTGCAAGGTTAAGTCAGAGACCATCTGAAGCTTGCTTGGGGGGAAAACAACAGGTTTGTTATAAGGATACGTGTAGATTTGAACCAGAATTGGAAAGTCCTCAGGAACAAGCTAGACAGGCCCAGAAATTCCTGTTGCTTCCTCGGATCCTTCCTGCAGCTCTGTGCACCATCTCCCACCTGATGTTCTCTGCTCGGCTGTTTCTATCAACGAGCGCCCTCTGCTGACACAGAATTTCTGCTACTTGGGTGCCTTGAATTGCCAAGACCCCAGCATCTCCTAGAGCAGGGGTGTCAAACTGGCTGCCCTTGGCCCGCGTATTTGTGGCCCACGATGCTCTGAAATAAAATGAAATTAGAAAAAATTGTTATGAAGAAAATAGCACGTAGGAGAGATCGAGGCAATACCGTACACACAATTCCCTTGTTAACCCTTTAACTACTGAAGACGAGTATACACGTGGCCCAGTGCCTTTCCTGGGGGCCTGTGGGCGTGTATAAGCGTGCTGACTCAGTTCTGGCGACGTTTGTAAATGTGATGTGGCCCACGTGAATCTTGCCTGTTGCACCAAATGGCCCATGTTTTAATTGAGTTTGACACCCCTGTCCTAGAGTCATCCCTCTCACTTCTTTCCCTGCAGCCAACTGCCTCATTGCTGCCCTTTCCCAACTACCGGTTCAAACAAGACAAATCTAATAGACATCAGTCATTTTTAATGCCAGAGGAAAACTCACAAGTCTGGCCAATGGATTTAGGATTTAGCACCTGGTTCAATTGCCCTCTACCCTTCAGTGGTCATATGGTCTAAAACATTTCCACATACTAACTGTCTCCTCTGCTAGGTCTGCAGGCATGGAAGTTACCACTACTGACATGTACTGAACGTCTACACAGAAATATATTAGCCAGTACTCTTGACTTCAAGAAGCAGAAACTCAACTCAAATCGGCTGAAGCACCAAAAGGACTTTTCTTTCTCTCTTGGAAGCCAAGAGTTCAAGGTAGTCAGCTTGGTTGGGACCACATGCTCAAGTGATGTCATCAGAACCCGGAACCTCTCCATCTCTTTTAGACAGACTTTGCATATGTAGTTTGCTCTCAGAAGCTCTTGAATTATATCCTTATAGCTATGAGTCCATGGAAAAGAGTTTAAGGAGTTGGAATAACGCCAAGTTATTGTGTTAGCTATTATTGTTATAATCATGTTTCCCCAAAATTCTAGGTTTGAGTCATAATAAACTAATGTAAGTCACTGACCAGCTCTTAACCCATCACTGGGGCCTAAGGAATGTGATGCTCTGACTGGTGATCTCTGGATCAAGCCTAGCTCTGTAGTGAAGGAGAAGTCAGCCCACCCTAGGACACATTCTGAGAATAGGCAATGGGTTTTTTCACCAGAAAAAGCAAGAATAGATTCTAGATGGGGAAAAACAACAAACATTCACTATAATCTGCACCTTTGGCTGCCCAACATCCACACTATCCTTCCTTCCATAAACATACTTGTTAAAATATTCTTGCTTAAAATAATGCAATTATACCATCCACCACCGAAACCTATTCATACCCACTGCAACAGAAGAAAACAGAGGGTGTAGAGAGTGTCAGTCAGTTGCTGCCTCCAGCTCCAGGCCTGACATCTCTGGGTAACATGTGGTCCTTTCAGGAAGGCCAGAAAGAGCTGTACTAAGTGAAGTCTTGAGGACCTATAGAGAGGACCTAATAGATGATCTCTTCAGAGTGCCACCAGTGGACTGAACAAATTCCAATGTGTCTTGATTACCCCACCCAAGATTCAGGTTTCAGTCTGAGAGTATCTGATTGTCCTCATTGGCATCCTGCATCCACCCATTGACCCAGGGAGAACAGGACTGATTGTATCTAATGGAAGAGGGAACGTGGTTCTGTTACTGTAAGAGGGAAGCAAGGATGTAGGACTACTAACATGGCAATTCCTCACGTCATATATTTCTATGACTTACAAAGAGATAGAGACACTGCTGAAGAGCTAGCCAATAGGGAGTGGCTGGGTCAGTGGGCTCAAATGTGGCATCAATGGTAGCTCTAAGTATGCAGGTCTGTCTACTGCCTAGGAACATGTGGGTTCCCAATTCTTGCCATAAGACCACTAACACAGCCCTTAACTGGAGGGGAATTTTTTGTGCCAATCCAAGCCTAGGTCTTGGCTCCTCACTGATGTGATCATGACTTTAAGAGCTGAACAGTGGACGCTGCTAATTACCTATCTGTCTCAGGACAGGCTAGGTTGTGCTGCAATAGCAAACCTCACAAAAATATCAGTGGCTTAACTAAACAAAAGTCTATTTCTCACTCATGCTTTAAGTCCACCATAGGTTGGCAAGGGAGTTCTACTCCTCTGCTCCCTCAGTGACACAGGCAACTAGAAGCTTCTTGATACAAGCTTTTACAATCACCACATCAGTAGAAAAGAACATGGGGAATTACACACCAATTTTTAAAGTTTCCACTAAAAAGTGATGCATGTCACTTCCATTCCTTTTACTGGCCAAAGTAAGTCCATGCCTAATCCCCAAATGGGACATTGTACCACCAGCATGAAAAATAGAAAACCAAATATACTGACCCAATACACGCTGCACTGACAGCCCACTACCCAACTTTTCTTCTTCCTGCCTAACAGAGTTCCAGTTTTGTATGGGAGGGCAATGTGTACAGATAAACATATTCACCTTTCCAGACTTTCTTGTAATAAGGGTAGTCATGTGACCTCATTATGACCAATGAGATGTAAGAGGGAATCACCAGTAGAGCTCCCAGGAAAAGCTATATGTGATGCCTTGAGATACAGCAGCCATGCTGTGAACGTAAGGACAGAAGATATACAATCAGGAAGGTGAAGGAGGAGGATGAGGGAGCCTGGGATCTTGATAAAAATCCTTGAGCAGCTGCCTTGCCCTGGGCTGCTTGTTACATAAGAATAATGCATCTCTATCTCTTTGATACACTGATAGCCGGATTGTCTGGTATTGTTTATGTTCAAACACATTTCTTATTATTTACTTTCTATGTGTTTGAAGTTTCTCAATGTTCAGTCTTTAGCATACAGATGATTTATGGTACAATGGAAAGAACATGGGCTTTGGATTACTCAATACTAGCTTAAAATCTAGGGTTGGCCAATAAGGTCTTTCAGCCTTATTTCCCTCATCTGTAAAAATCCTGTGGCATAGACATCCATTTCTGATATCCCTTTCCCTCCCACTGCAAAATTGAAAAGGTCAGGTACTCACTTTTATGGTCTCTCTTAAAAGCAGCATCGTGTGTGTGGGTCTGGCCAATGAGGCATAGGGGTTAATGTACAGGGGGTTTTCTGATGAAAGGATAGAAGTGTGTGAGGAAAGAAGCACTTTTCCCATACATGTTCCCTTTCTTCTTTTCCTGCTTTTGAATTTGGTGCTGTAGTATAATAGCTATCTTTCAACTTTAAGGTCACACATACTGAGGTGGCATAACAGAAAGACACAAAAAGCCTGGATCTTAGATGATAATCTTGAGCTGCCAAACCAAATCTGAGGCCATCTAACTACAAATTTCCTGTTAAGTAATATCATATTTCAGCAATTCTAAGTCCCACATTCTTTTTCCCATTAGCACCTCTGAAATCAAGTCACATCTCACAATTGATTTGATAGTAAAGAATTGCATCATAGTTTCACAGCATTTTTTCCTATGCAAAGAAAGTAGTGCAATAGTGGTACATTTTACAATCAATGGCATCTTTGAGTTAATAAAATATGGTAATAAATTTCCTTATGCTTTTAGTCTCATTTAGTCAGGTTTTCTGTAAGTTATAGCCAAAAGAATTTCTGATAAAAAAAAAAATTACCTACTATAGAAGGTGATTGTGAATAGTGAATGAATAAAATAATATGAATAAAGGGCTTGGTGTAGGTTATTTTAAAGGGCTAGAATTTGGTCAGGTACTCATATCTTTTTAAATAAATATTTTTTGTTATGTCCAACTATACACACACACACACACACACACACACACCCTAAGAGAGGTATATGTCCAAAAAATAAGGACAGGTAAAGAGGGAAGCCGAATGGCTCAGCAGGTTAAGCATTCACTTTCAGCCCCAGAGACCGGGGATCAAATCCTGGCCCCAGCCCATTAAGACCCATATGCTGATTAGGGAGATGCAAATAAAAACCACAATGAGATACCATCTTACACCTGTTAGAATGGCTATAATCAACAAGACAAGGGATAACAAGTGCTGGAGAGGCTGTGGACAAAAAGGAACCCTCATACACTGCTGGTGGGAATGTAAACTGGTACAGCCACTATGGAAGG
>PVKE010002336.1:22077-84442 GCA_004027555.1 Craseonycteris thonglongyai | reverse complement strand
TTTTCGGAGCTCACAGCTGTTCTGGTTGCCCTTGCCCCTCATCACTGCAGGAGTTCAGGTTTCATGATTGTCCAGTTCACACAATCCATGGGAACCAGCTTTCTCTGTTTCCTCTCCTTTGCCCTACAAAGGGTAAGGAAAAAAAAAAACACAGTCTTTACAGAGACTCAAAGGAGACAGCTTTTTTAGAGAGTGTAAATGGTGACTGGTTTTGCATGGCTTAAACAAAAAGCAGTTAAGATTGGTATGTGAATCCACAAATTTTCACTATCTAATGGGAATTATCAAGGGAGGCAACCGCAAGTGGAATTCCATCAAGGTCAGTTTTTATTTAGAAATGCAAGCAGAGTCACCTTTGTGATCTAGTATACTTTTCACCACCTGAAATCTTACATGCTGACATAGAGTTTTATCACCAGTGATTTATTTCCTCATAGTCAATGTCCCTTTGACACTTTAACCTCCTTATTAAATTCAGATACTCCTGAGATGGTCAGCATTTTCAGATAGTTCCCTCATTCTTCAGAAGTGTTTTTCATGAGTGGGATTTAAATGCTATAGAGGGCCATCTACTATAAATTGACAGATGTGCAAATGTGTAAATGGAACATGAATATGCCTCCGTGTTCCCAAGGGACTATTTTATTGTGGGTTGTTTGATTGATTGTAAGGAAATTGCTGTATGACACTCAGCCTGACATTTGCATAAACTGGCTCCTCCTTGCGTTTTCTTGTGCTATGAACAGCTTTCCAAAACCCAGTTCCCTTAGTCACATCACAGAATAAACCAAAGGTGGAAAAGCAATTTCCCCGCTTTCTGTCTTTCCTGCTGTTTATCAAAACTGACATTGAAAGTTGTCTTGTTGGCATGTTTGGCATGCTTTGGGAAGAGTCAGCAGCAATAACTGTGTTACTGTTTTAATAGTAAACATAACTGTGTTACTGTTTTAATATTATTCAAATAAATAATAGGATTCATGAACATTTAATTTTAATTCCAGAAATAAAAACTATGGTAATAAGGACCCGAGTTCTCGTAGACCTAGTAATTTAATTCCTCTGCCGGCTGAATGATTATGTGTCTTTGTTCCTTGTTATTATGCCAGTAAATTGCTCCAGCAGATGTAGTGATGGATGATGAACATAAACTGTTTCTCTCTGGTTCATGGTTAGATGCATGCGAGCATGCAGAGCACTTTAAACACAACTGTGTTGTGAGCATGTTTTCTGTTTGGATGGAGCTATAAGTGCAACATTCAAGGCATAAGAGGTTTAGGGAGGCTCCTGGGGGTACACAATTCTGGGGTACACAGACGTGGACCCTGTCACTCCGCTCATGCCTCAGGACAGCATGCACACTACATGGTTAAGGAGAATACTGGTTTGATTTGATTTTTCTTTCCAGTTTCATCTGAATTTTCCACTTAATTTGGAGAACGAAATAGCACTTGGCACCTATGATTTGAGTGACTACAGAGGAGAGCTCACACACAATAAATTGGCTGATGACATGCATTGAGTCATCTTTATTCTAGTCACAAGTAGCATGACATTGAGATTCTGTAGAAAAATGAACCAGAAGTATATTGGGTAGAATTTGGGGCATCTGAGCAACTGGGAAGTGGAGGATTTTTCTGAGATGTTGACTCAGGTAGTAGACTGTTGTGCAGGAATTCAGGCAGTCAAGCAATCAGTGATTGCACCTCATTTATCTCTTAAGCAGATGAAGGCCTACCATCTGAAAATAATGTTTTTCTCTTCCTCTTCTTACCTGTTTCTTGTAGAGATTGAATTTGAAACATATTAGGAAAATAGAACAGGATTCCTTGGTGTAGGAAATGTTAACAGAATGAGGTCTTCTACATTAACTTTCATTTATTAACACAGAGTACTTCATTATTATCAATGTTTTTCTGTTTGATAAGTTTCTCCTTATTCTTAATCACATGCTTCGCCTTCTTTGTAAGTGCTCACTTATTCCTCGTATTATATTTAATCAGAATTAGGCTTTCCACTGAGGGAGTCATACATATCTTTATAGATCTTTTCTATATATAAAAGTTTTTTAAATTCTGAGTTAACAAGGAAATTCTATCTCATGCTGTATTCATCTTTTCACATAGCTTTCCCTTTTTTACCTTCAACAAAGTTAGTTGTGGCTATTCTGTCAGACTTTCCATTTTTGAAAGAGTTTTGCCATCTTCCCATCTATCTTTCTAGATGGTAGAAACATGTTGTTTCCTTCAGATGCTAGAAACCTGACTCTCTAGACCAGAGATGTCCAATCTTTTGGCTCCCTGGGCCACATTGGAAGAAGAAATGCCTTAGGCCATACCTAAAATACAACAACACTAACGATAGCTGATGAGCTAAAAAAAACCCTCAGAATGTTTTAAGAAAGTTTGTTATTTGTGATGTGCTGCCGGCAAAGCCATCCTGGGCTGCATGCAGACGGTGGGCTGCACAGGCTTGACCTAGCCTGTGCTGAGCTCACTAGGATTCCTGGGCCTGACGTCGTCTGACACGCACTCTCCAGGGGCCTCTCCCTTCATCAGTATGCTTCTCCTTACAGGCAAGAACCAGCATTGGGGTGATTAGTCTCTTCTGCTATCTCTTATTGGGGGGGAAATTCAAATGTCAGATGGTAGCTGTCAGCCTTCTCCCTATGCTTCTCCTCAAGTAAGACCCGTGGCAGATACTCCTGATGTGTGGAAATCGTCTACCACATCGGGATCTTTTTCCTATGTTGGTGTTGTCATGCGATCCAATAAGAATCATCTGGTTCCTCTATCTGGAATGTGATTTTCTTTCATTATTTAACACTTTCCTATCTTCATTTATCATTTTTCAAATGCCCTCGATCATGTCTGCATTGGCTGGTGTGTGACTGCCACAGGGGTTCCTTACTAGGGCTTGTTCATTTTGTTCCAGGCATGCCCTTGTTTTGCCATTCAAACGTGTCGGTTGCTTCCTTGCCACTGTGCATCCCTGTGTGCAAATTTACTTCTATAAATACTATTTCTGATCCCCTTTCCAATTGTACTGTGACTTACTGGCTCTCTGTTACCATTACGTACTCTTCTCAGCACTGCATTTTTCAATGGTTCTCAGAATATTGTTGCCTGATCAGCAGCATCTGCGCTCCTTAGGAACATGTTGGAAATGCAGAGGCTCAGGCCCTATCCCAGACCCACTGAATCACAAACAGTGCGCACGGTGCCCAGTGATCTCTGCTTTAATACGCTTTCCAGGTGATTCCGATAGTGAAATTCAAGAACCACTGAAATGCCTGATACTCTACAAAGCTTATGGAATGGGTGAGACGAGGGACCACAGCTATGGTGTCAGTAGGCACCTCTGACCACAGGGCATTACAGGTTCATTGAAGCCAGTTTCTTCTTCCCCCTCTGTTTACAGTTTAAACTTTCCATAGCAATATCAGCAACCGTTGCCACCTCCTCTGAGTATTTATTATGCAGATGCCACGTGGTGTTTTCATGTACATTATGAGAAGTCATCCCCATAATACAGTAACTTCGTTTTGGTATCCCCAACCTTCCTGTTTAATAGACTTTATTTTTTACAGAAGTTTTAGGTTTATAGACAGTTTGAACAGGAAGTACGGAGGGCTTCCCTCTTTGCTGGCCCCCTCCCTCCATTTCCTCTACTATGAATATTAACATTTTGCACTAGTATAGTATATTTTATCCAATTAACTAAAATTACAATTGATGCATTATATACAATTGATACATTATGTACATAAAATTACTATTGATACACTGTATGCAATTGGTACATTGCATACTAATATATAATTGATATAATAACTAAAGTCTAGTTTATATAGAGTTCACTTTTAGTGTTTTGTATACATTGTATGCAATTGGTACATTGCAAACTAATATATAATTGATATAGTAACTAAAGTCCATAGTTTATATAGAGTTCACTTGTAGTGTTTTGTTGGTTTTGACAAATGCATGATGTTGTATATCCACTGTTACAGTATTTTACAGGGTAATTTTACTGCCCTAAAAAATCCCCTAAGCTTTGCCTCTTCATCCCTAGCAACGTGAACCCCTAGCAACCACTGATCTTTATATCGTCTCCATAATTTTGCCTTTTCCAGAATGCTGGAATCATGATATCCTCTTTTTGCAGCTGCATAAACTAGGCAGAGCTGTGTGCAGGGTAAAGAGTTGCAGACCTACGGAGCTGGGAGCATCCTCTGATTCTCCACCCACTTCACGCCTTGTGGGAGTGTTTTTAATTCAGTGCCACATTCCCTTTCCGATCGCCAGGATTTCTCGTTGTTAATTTTTGTCTCCTTTTCTGAAATGTGTGTAAACGGCTAATCCTGTTACTTCTGTTTCCTGCTCCAGTGAAGACAAAGTCGTGGAGGTAACAGAGGAGGAGGAAGTAGCTGACATTGAGGAAGAGGAAGCCGAGGTTGATGAGGACGATGAGGATGGTGAGGAGGCAGAAGAAGAGGCTGAGGAACCCTACGAAGAGGCCACAGAGAGAACCACCAGCATTGCCACCACCACCACCACCACCACGGAGTCTGTGGAAGAGGTGGTCCGAGGTAACCCACTGTTTACCAGGCATGCTTTCTCAGGGACAGGGAAAACATCACCACAGAACTTGTGATTTCTATCCAGGCTACTCCCACTGCCTTCCCAACCAGAAATTCAAATTCAAAACAATTCTTATGCTTGTTGAACTCTTTTTGGTTGACGAGCAGTCCAGCAATTCATTTCAAATAGTGTGAAGTCCTGATTATATAGTCTGTTCACTACCTTGTGTGTGCTGCTTGGCAAACCCCAACTCATTCTCCAAAACGACACCTAGTAGGCGTCGTCTCCTGTGGCAAAAGCTGAACTAGTTAGGTGACCTTGGCATTCCCTTGGCAGTGGGTGTGTGTATGTCTCTCCACTCTCTGTTGCCTCTTTCACCACCAAGGCTATGAATTTGATGAGGGTAAGGACTGGATTTTACTTAGTATCATTCAGAGTGCTTGGCTTAGAGACAGTGCAATTAAGTCTTAGTCGGGTGAGTCATAGCAATTAGATTTCATTAAAGAAGAAAAAGGATATTTGGTATCACATTTTTTGCTGTAAGATTGAACTTGGTTGATTTGGGTTGCCTTCATTTTATTGAGGAACATGAGAGTGCCTTCTTGAAGAGGAAGATATAGTGTTAATTCTTAAAACTTTCTTTGTCTATTTAATTAATGCTCCTATTGGGAATGAAAAGACTTTTTTTCTCAATGAAACAAAAGTACACATTGAATTTCCAATAAATAACTAAATGTTATTATAGCAACTAGTGAACTCTTAGGTTGATTTTCTTAAAGGATATCTATATGTTTTATAATAGTAAAAGATAGTCCTAAATCAGATTGAATGAATAGGGAAGGGAAGTTATTGAGTTTCAGTGTACTGTGAATACTTTGAAAGTCTACCCACAAATGTTACAACAGGGTAAATCTTCCTCTCTCTCTTTATTAAGGTAAAATTATTTCAGCCCTGTTTTTAAATTGGAGCTTAAAATGGGATGCTTTCTCTGCCTCAGGGAGATTCCTAAAGATCTTCATTGCATTTTTATAACTTTATTGAGGTGCAATTTACATATAAAATTCACTCATCTTAGGTGTATAGTGTATAACACAGTGGCCTTAATAAATTTACCACATTATGCAACCATCACCGATATCTAATCTTCGAACATTTCATCAACCCAGTAAGATCCTTCATACCCATTCACAGTTAATCCTTGTTCTCACCACCAGCCCTAAGCAACAACTATCTACTTTATTTGCTACAGATGTACCTTTTCTAAACATTTAATGTAAGTGGAGCCATACGTGGTCTTTTTGGTGTCTGGGTTCTTTCACTTAACATACTGTTTTTGAGGCTCTGTATTTCTTTAGCTTGGTAGCCTTTAAAACTGAGATTAATTTACCAGCCAATGTCACAATAAATTTAATAATTAAAAAAAAACAAATTATTGAATCAAATGCTCAGAGTTAAGTTTAAAGGCCATTATAAATAGTACATATTTTTTAAAAAAGAAAACATAGTACAAGATGGATTATCATCCCTACTTAATGACAACTTCTTATTCAATCAAATGCTTGTGTAAGTAGATGTATATTTAAGTAAATGCACATTTAAGTAACTGCACACTTTGAGCCACTGTTTTTAAATACCTATAGAATCCTTTCGCCGGGTATTTTTTATATGCCCTTGTAGGACCATCTGTGACAGATGTGGCCAAATGAGCTTGTTAGTGTCTATTTTCCTGGCAGAGAAAGCCATTTTTCAGGGCTTTCCTTTCTGAATCCTAAAAGGCATTATAACAAATTACAACAGCTAATGATTTGCAGTGGGATTAAAGTTCTTGTGATCACCCTGAAGATAGCTATTTACATAATAATCAGTGTCTACTTTGCAACATTAGCTTTTGGAGCTGCTATTTGATTTAAGCCATTTGCTAGGCTCTGTGGATCATATGATGAGAACACACAGGGTAGCTGACCCTCATGGATATTATGTGTTGAAAATATACTCGTAAGTCAAAGAAATACATAGTCATCTATCTGCATCGTAAAAAGTATGGGCCCAGAGACTACTTCAAACAGTAAGAGACTGATTGGAGAAGGTATTTGAAGTGGAACTAAAAGGGCTGGTGGTGGGTCTACTGATGGATTTTGGTATAAGGTACTTGAGAGGCAGGAGACATAGCGAAACCAATATGACGCCACCAGAAGGTACATGGCATGCTAGGGAGACAAGGTCAGTCTAATAAGAGAAACTAAGCAGATACCTTACATAGTACAGAAACAGTAAATTAGGTTGGGACTAAAATGTGGAGATCTTTAAGCCAGGCTGGTGAGTATGAACATTAAGTGAGAGTGACTAACTCAAGACCTACTGTGTGTTGAGATTTTTTTTGGTAGAAACAATGAAGAGATTTGGGGTGTATGTTGCTGCTATTGAGGGGGATGGGTGAACAGGGATTCATGTAACTCATGTACAGTATTTCAGTGAGAAGGTGCCATAGAAACTGAAGCCCATATTCTAGACCAAAACAGAATTCTCTTGTGTTTTAAGTGTCTTATTATGTTCCAAACTCAGTCCAGTTCTTTTTTGCTTTAGTTTTTCTGTAAATATAGTATTATTAAATATTAAGATAGAAATTTAGGGACATATATGATACAGTACTTTCTATAGAAAGATAAAGGCACTTATAAGAAAATGTAGTTATTTCAGTCAATAGTTTAGTGGTTACCTGAGGGGGGAGGGGGCATCAAATATATGGTGATGGAAAAAGAGCTGACTCTGGGTGGTGAGCACATAATGCAATACATAGACAATGTAATGTAGAATTGCACACCCGGAATCTATGTAATTTTTACCAACCAATGTCACCCCAATAAATTTAAACAGTTAAAAATATCTTCAGGCTAGTGATACAAAAAGAAATAGTCTTAAAAGATAAGTTAATAATGTTGATGGCAAGAAGAGGATAAAAGTGACCTTCTAAAGGCAAATACGTGTTCATTTGGAGGTACCTACTGTTAATTCCAGAAATGGAAGAGCCTTTAATGGGGATTCGTCCACTCCCGTCTACAACTCCTGAAATGGATGAAAGCTGTAACTGAGGCAAGTCTTTCTGGGAAAGGAGGCCAAAGAAGATAAACATGTTATGGTATATTGTGTCCATGTCAGAGAATGTTCTGTATTCCCAGCTAGTTTGAATAAAGAAGTAAACAATTTAGATGGTAATATTAAAGGGACCGGCTACATTGAGCCCTCCACCTCCACAAAGACTTTTTCCTTCCTTCTTTGGTCTAAAAGGTGAATTATGATTCTTGCCCGATATATAGAGCAAAGGCAATGCCATAGGTTGGGGGTGGCAAACCTATGGCACACATGCCCAAAGTGGCACGCGGAGCAATTATTTCGGCACGCGGAGCTGTGAATACCATTTTAAAAATTATTGTTTATGCTCTTATAGACATAAAAATAATCGATACCTCTATCTCACTCGATGGGTTGGCACGCGAGTCGAGCAAGTATACTCTTATTTCATAAGCTTTGGCACTCAATCGCCAAAAGGTTCGCCACCCCTGCCATAGGTGATTGTGAACTTTGCAAAACTCTGATTTCAAGTAGCCTGCACCTGTGCTAAAAATTAAAAAAATATCAGAAGTAACTTGCAAAGAAGAGATATTAAAAAGAGCCTTATAATCTAGTTTTCAATGCTAAGGATTTAGTGCCCAAGAGAAAATGTGATTTACAACCATGCTTAATAACAAAATAGTTTCTTCATTACCAACATATTGCTAATCTTTAGATTTAGAATACAAGTCCTAATGTGCTTCGTATAAGAAAACTCAATACTTTTCTAAAACTTGGAAGAAATAGGAATATGGAAGAAAAATATAAGACATTTCAGTGTGCTCATAAAATTTCCAGCCTTTTTGTAGACTCAATGATACTGAAGTAGAAGATGTCAGTTCTGAGTTACTGATTCCAGTGGAAAAAGCTATTGTTTGAAAGGGAGCACCCTGCAGTATCCGTCTGGCTTTAAGATTTATTGCTTTGTTCTTGGTTGTTAAGAAAAACTTGGATATTGATCTAGGGGAACAAGCCAATAGCGATTTGAATAAAACAATAGTATATTTAGACACTTGCTTCTAATTTCCTGTGTTTTGAGTAGATTACTCTTCATAAACCCAACACAGCAGGGTAATTTCTGACCCACTCGTGAATTCTAAACTAATAAAACGTGAGTATTGTAGTAAATGACATCATCTTTGATTTAATCTAGCCAATTTAGTGCAGCCAGAGTAACTCTGTTTTTTCTTTCTCTATGTTCATTTGGTCAGCAGATATTCATTATGCCCCTGCTGATTGCTCAGCACTTTGCTACTGTGGGAGATGTAACACTGTTACTGTGTTTGACAGGGTGGGCTGGAATTCTTGTGCTTTCAGAATTACCACTCCTTTTGCCTTTTACAGTAGTAGGTCTGTCTTTTAAACCTTGGAACTGCCCTGTGCTGTAAAAATTTTACTTAAATTTAAAGTCAAGGCATCTAAAGCCAAGAGAAATTTTGCTTAAATTTTCCATGGCCACAAAGCCAATAAGTGTAAGGATTTAAACCCAAAGAACTCAGGGTATTTCTATCATACTCATGTCAGAATTTTCCTTTTCCTTGACCTTTTGTTTAAAAATACACACTATTTCAGTTCAACCTGTGCTCCTTATATGGATAAATGTGTATCTCTTTACTATAGACATATATTCGTGTTACTATTATTTCACACTAAGCATTTACTAATTTTAGAATTCTTATTTAAATAATAATCATCAGTGGTCAGTAAACCCCATGTGTTTACATATTATCTGTGACTGCTTTCATACTACAGAGGCAGAGTGGAGTAGTTGCAGAAGATACTCTGTGTCCTACAGAGCTGAAAATATTGACTGTCTGTGCCTTTATAGAAAACCTCTTCTATATATCATTAGAAAAAAACTGAAATTCTTTATATTTCAGATAATCATACCAAGTTAATTTCATTAAGTAGTTTTCCTATGATTAGAAACAGACTAGTAGAGATAGTATTTAAATGAGATAATTTTTAATATGACCTTGATCCAGTTAAGTAACCTTAGTAAGTCTGTTTCTTGTGTGTAGTGTAGAAGCGGATATGGTGTTGATGGTCCCTATGTCTGAATTATAATGCTTTAGATGATCCATGTTAGGTACTTGCTGTGAAGTCTGGCACTTGGTATTTGTTGTCTTACAGGAATAGACTCCCACAGTTAAATCCTGGCTCAACACCCTACTGCATAGATTTATAATCAATCAAATTACCTGTAGCTTCATTGCTTCTCATTGTAAAATCATGTTTAATAATACCTACCTCATATTAATCACTTTGTGATTATGTACTCTTCCATTGGGAAATAGTACATTTACTGCTAGACAGTAAGTGCTCATTTAATGGAGTGCTGTGGTTGTGGTTATAGGCATTATTCTGATCCTCCAGAGAACTGATGCTATTAATTAGAAATTCTAAAGGTAAGCCAACAGATTGCCATCTTAATTATAGAAGCATAAATGTGACATGTCCATACCTAGTGGTATCATGTAGGTGATAGTTCTAGACATGATAAGATACTGTTTCATTTCTTACAGGTATTTTGAACCTCTTGGAAGTTCATCTATTAAATAGACAAAGACACTGATTTAGGTGATTCTTTAAGTATCGTTATGATGATAAAGTTTAAAAGTTTGATTTAAATGTTCTAGGACTGAACGCCACAGAACTAAATTCTTCTTCTTCTCCCTCTGGGAACCATTAACCTGTGAGGAGCACCCTGTGATTTACTGCTGTTCCTTCCACCAGCCTGGACCAGGCCCTCCTAAGTTCTGGCCATTGCCCTGGTTGCTGGGGGCACAGGGATATGAACAAGGGGGCACACTCAGGTTGCCAGCCACCTCTGTGCACCCACTCCAGGGAGAGACAAGTCTCTCCCACCTGGCTGGGAAGGAACTTCAGCAGCACAGCAGAGGAAAGTGGTTAGCCTGGTGATAGAAGTTCCCCCTAAGGCATTGGAGTGACTTTTAAAGGAGAATAGGAATCTCCCAGTTAATGGGGCACCAAATAGAACGACTCCAAGAAGTGTCATGGCTGGTGTTGATCTCAAGCGTAGAGGAAACCACGCTTAGCCTAATTCTCACATCTCTGTTGTTGCCTGTCTGTAATGGTTGTGATACACTTTACAAGTTATCCTGTCATTCACTAATAGGATTCTTGCTTATCATGCATATTTAACTTTTCACAAAGCTTGGGGAAAACCAGGAACTTGACTTGCTGCAGACCTGAAAATGTCCTCATATGCATATGTTAGAGGCCTTAGAGCAGCACACTGCCCCAAAATGAATGCAAAACTCCACAGTGTGTTTGGGAACAGGGCCAGGGGAGAAAGGCTCTCCCTTTCAAGGAAGCTTTTCTCCCTAGGTTCTGACTAAGGGGAGTTAGATTCACGCCTGTTCCTGGACCAGAACGCAGCATCCTTTCTAATGATGTCGAGAGAACAAATATCAGCACGTGGCATAGATGTCACAGGTGGCAGCCTGGCATTTTGTGCCCCATGGCCTGGCAGCCATTGATTTGGAGGTGTTTGATGTACTCTTCGATAGAGACCAAGTGAAGCAAAACACTGAACGGCTTCTTTCTACGTGGTGTAACTGTCCCAATTTAGACAAGTCCACTCAGATTGTTCAGTTATTTAAAATATGAGAGTGAGGAACAGAGCCATATAAAAACAATGAGTATGTTTATACAGTCATGATTTTCTATTTTTTAGTTGCAAATTTATTGAGATGCCACTTGCAAGCCCTAAAGTATAGAATCAATGATTTAACATGCTCACAAAGATGTGCATTGTCTCATAGAAAATTATCTTTCAACTTCACTTTGCTTGAAATCTTACATGGCTAAGAGTGCTTAGTTATTTTTCATCTTTCATTTCTGCACTGTTTTATTTGTGTCATGGTGCTTTAAATTAACGTTAGAAGAGTGGAAATAAAATGATAAAGGCATTTTAATACAATTATGGCTGTATTTATTTAAAAATAAACATTTTCAGTCCAATTCAATTAAAAACCAGAAACTGGATTTTTTTAAATCTTAGTCTTTCTCATATTTTCCCCCAAATCAGTTGCTGTTCATAAAACATACATATGTCTCAGACACAATAATTGTATGCATCTGTACAGTGCAGAGTTGGCAATTAAGAAAAATATATCAGCTGGGTGACCAGCACACAATGATGTATTGTAGAATTGTACACCTGGAACTTAAGTAATTTACTAACCAATGTTCCCCAATAAATAAAATCAAGAAGGAAAAGAAAAATCAAACCTAACCAGAGAAATCTAGCCAACAAGGGAGCAGTTCATTGACACGCACATGTCATTTTCACAGGCACTCATTTTTACAAATCCATGTCTGACAGTAGAGGTTCAGATTCCTTGGGCAAGTGTAGAGCAGTAGATGTCAATGGAAATCTTTAGTTGCCTTGTAGAAAAAATACATTCTGTGGTTATGTTAGTAGAAGAGGAAGAAGTCAAGGGGGGCGACAAGACTGACCAAATGTCATATAAAAATGATATTGAAGAAAACCCTCCAAGCCTTCATGATAGCAGCCTGATTTTTTGTGTGTGTTTTACTTTTGTTTTGCTTTTTCTGACAGAGAGAGAGAACGGGGAGGGCTCAGAGCAGTCTCCATAGTTGCACATCATTAGTTTTCTACATGGTTTCATTCCACAGGTGGGTTGGGGGCCTGCCTCATGGGAAGTTAGGTCCCGTGAGTACTGAACTGGTGACACACCCCAGTTCAGCATGTGGGCCCGCAGAGAGGCAGGGATTCGATCCTTGGACCCTGGGGTTGCAAGTCAAGCACTCAACCCGCTGTGCCATGCCGGCATCCTCAAATTTTTTTTTAATTAAGAGGCTCTCAAAATGGTAAAAGAAGTTTAAAACAGAAGAATTGTTAAAGGTGTAACTATGTGTCTCATCTTCATGTCAGGTGTAACACTTCCCTCAGTACTGTGTACATTGTAGGTAGCCAGTGTACAATTTTTATTTAAGAATAGAGAAAATAAACAAAGGCATGTACTAAACCAAAGTTGATACTCAATTAGTGAGATTAAACTGGATATTTAATAAGGTGTCTAAGGTGGTCTTGTTGCTTATAATTAGAGACTAATCAACTTACAGTGTTTATTTTTTAAATATTGCATATGCATATTTGCCACAGAAGCAGTGAAAAATGGAGGAAAACTGCCTTTCTAGGGTTTTATTATTATTATTATTCTAACAAAAGAAATTCACTGTCCCCTTGTATATGTATAATACAGCAAATGGTAGTTAGCAGCCACACAGTAAACAGTGATTGCTGGTCTCAGCTGAAAGCTCCCCACCCATCTTCTCTTCTGGGCAAGGCAACAGGTGACCTGTTAACATGGCGAAGAGGACACACTGTCTTCCCCAAAAAATGACGTGGAAGAGCAGGACCAGCCAGCCTTCCAACCTCTGACTCTCATATCTAGAAGCACCTTTTTTTTTTTTTCAATAATAGGAATGTCATGTAATTTGTAATGTCATGTAAGTGACATAAAAGCATAAGTCCCAAGTCTAGTCATCTTTCCCTGATTGTATATAAGCTTGCTTTATTATTTTTCCCAATAAAAATAAAAGCTTTGATATGTCTAATGTTCTAGTATAAGAACACATTCCTTAAGTTCATATTTCTGAATAGTCTGAATGTTAAATATGAGTAGGAAACTTATTACATTGATATTGGATTTAAGGCAGAAATATTAAACCTGCTTTAATGTTGCTTAAGACAAAACTTCAGGGCAAAATTAAGTTTTTGGTGTGTGTGTGTGTATAGACACACATATACACATACATATATTTGAATTCTACAATTCTTGTGTGTGTGTATACACACACACATACATATATATATTTGAATTTTACAATTCTACCAAAGTATGTTCTATGCCTCATTGCCCAGATATATGTGCACTTCTTTTAATAAACCAAAACCTATGCAATTTCCTTCTAATCTTTTCTCTCTGGTCCTTTTAAGAAGTGATTGAATCTTATATATCTACTTTTGACATTTCAACCACACATAAAAGATAAGGTTGATCACAGTACTTCTCAAACGTTAATGTCCATGCATGTCACTCAAGGCCCTTACTAAGCACAGATTCTGAGCCGGTAGGTCTGGAGGGGGTCCTGAGTCCCAGGTGATGCTGGCTGTGTGGCCTGTGGACTGTACTTTCAGCAGTGGTCTTTAGTAGCGTTTCCTGAACTCCATACTTGCAAATTTAGTAGGTTGAGGCAGGGATTAAGAAACTGAAGGGGAAACCATCCTTATCCATTGGTGGTATTGCTCTTAATGTATTATCAGAGGTCACCAAGTGTGAGATAATTCTGATACGTCTACCCCGAGCAATTTTATAAAAAGTCAACTATCAAGACCAAGCAAATTAGAAAACTCTTAAAATTTCCCTACTTATGTAACTGTTACTATCATAGTTTCACATGAGCCCCATTTCCTCTCATCCATGAGGGATGCCCAGCCAACTCTTGCTAGCCTGTGAAATCTGATTATTAACGTACTGGGGAATTTGGTGATCCACAACCACTGGTCGCTTGAAATACCAGTGATGGAAGTATTAACACCACTAGGATCAGCCAGTACTGTGAGTCAGAGTATTTGTTATTTTGGTTTTTTTGGAGACAACCAGTTTCCTAGCATACCTCGCCTAAGAGTCTGTGAGGAAAATCACTGCCTCTTACTTCCAACAAAGGATATGACATAGTGTCTTGTTCAGAGTTTGGAGCTTCTCATAATAGTGTGTTGTGCTTCCGACTAGCCACACAGCTTAGGGAAAAAAACAAGTTTATTCTCCTAACAAATAGGAAACTATGCATAAGGTATCAAGGCAAGTCATAGTGGTGCCCTTTTGTGACAGCTGGCCAACACCACCAACAACGCCAGCCTTAATACTGTACAAGTACATCTCTTTCAACTGGCGTCTTGTAAGTAATTTTTCATCATGGGGAGATGTGAGTCAGGTCAGGTATAATTGGGATGACGGATGTGTTGGATAGCCTTAGAAAATCAACACAATTCAGTAAAAGGCAAGTCAACTGCAGATATCTTCTCGAGACTTCCATAACAAATTAACACTCGTCATTTCATACTGACTCAGTGATTTCATTACGAGCACAGATGTTCCCATCATTTGTTTATGTATTTCAACCCACATCTGAGGCCTACATGAGATTTGTCATAAGATGTTAGTTGAAGCTTGCTCGCCTAACTTTACGTGCCTCTATCGTATAGTAAAATATGATTAGTGGGTATTAAATATCTGATCATTTATTGTCCCAATTGAAGTAATTTTGTATTAGACATATTTTTCAATGGCTACTTGCTCATATGTACAAGCACATTATAAGTTATCTTTTTCATTAAAAAAAGTAATGTATCTAGGGTTGTGAAAAATACACTGTTAAAAAATAGTTTCCTAGTATGTTGACTTCCTAAAATGTTCATCCATAGGGATGAAACACAGATTTGTCTATTTATTCTTTAACAGAATATAAGATCAGTTCTAATAATTAGGCTCATGAAGTGTCACCTTGGAATAATATTTAGAATTGTAGCAATAACTTAATCAAGTTGAAAACTGAAGTTGATAATAAATGACATTGAGTTCATTTGTTTTCATTTTTAATGGATTGAATGGTTAGGCAAATGTGTCGACATGTATTTGAAATATTAAAGCTATGCATATTTAGTAGATTTCAGTACTGTATCATTATTTTAATTTTGTTTTACTTTTAACATTAAACAGCTGATTTACTATAAGGTTCAACTGTATTTGTCTGCTTTCATTTGCCCTTTTTACCCTAGTCTAAAATTACAACAGTACATAATCTTTAACTCAAGGAAAGTAGATATATTTACACTATGTATGAACTTCAGTTGTACATATATTCTTGTGGCATATGCAGAAATTATGCTACATAATTGTTGGTTTTTATAATATCAGAATACATAATTTCTAGTTTTCTGTACTTTGATTTGTTTGATTATTCAAGTGGTTGCTTTTTCAAAACGGGTAAATTTAAACTTTATACATGCCATGTAGTACACACTTTTAATTTACATGCATTCCTATAGTATTATTGAAATGCAGTTATTAAGATGAAATAATAAAAAGCTTTACATTGTTCTAAAATTATTCTTCAGTTGGTGCTTTCTTTGAGGCTAATTATTTGCTAATCTGTTAGTTTTACTTTTTAGGAAAGCATTATATAATAATTATTGGACATTTGAAAGTGGGATTTTTCTCCCCATCCGAGTTGCCACTTTCACAGCTGTCTTTATGCTGAATTTTTTTGAAAGATTTAGTTTATTATTGTTTTTGACAGAGACAGAGAGAGAGAGAGAGAAAAGGGGGAGGGCCCAGAGCAGTCTCCATAGTTGTACGTCATCAGTTTTCAACATGGTTTCTTCCATGCAGGTGGGCAGGGGTACACAGTATGGAAGGGCTATGGGCCTCCCTCATGGGAGGCACACCCCCTCGAGCCAGGGTCCGAAGGTGAGGGGATTGAACTGGGGGCCCCCCTGAATGGGAAGCACACCCCACCCAGTTCAGCATATGGGTCTGCAAAGTGAGTGCTTAACCCGCTGAGCCATCCTGGCTTCCCCTATGATTAATTTTTTAAAAAGGGTAAAATTAGCATTCTAACTTTGTCCACACAAAATAAAATTAAAAAGGAAAAGAAAAGAAAGAAGTGCTCCAATTTGAAATCCATTCCGAGTTAATTTTTTGTGATTAAGTATTTTTCAAACAGCAAATTACATAATCATTTCTATAAAGTGGGGAGCTCTAGGTCTACATCTGTCTTATGTTGGTATAGTATTGATTTTTAGGAAATGGAATTTAGTGTTGAAACCAGCACAAATCTCATCAAGGGTCTACCTTACGAAGATAAAAAATGCATAGAGCCTTTATTTCAGCACATAAATATTCATACTGCCTTGTGTACACTAGCATTTCAGTTTTTTAAATGGTCTTTTGTCTCACAGGGTAAATAGAGCTGTTAGAAAAGAACAGATAAGCCTTCCTGAAAGCAAACTTCAGCTAGATGAATATTAGGAAAACTATTTGTGATCTTAACAATTTAAGAATTAAATATGAATAAACAGGTTGTCATACCATAGATATCCATGTAAGTCTGTGCCTGTATGTTTCTAGCTAACTTGAAGCATTCTCTTTGAGAAACATTCCGCTTCTATTATTCTAGGCAAATTTTCTCCTTCGTTATTGTATAAAACACTTACTTGGAGTAGATATAAAGGTGAATTAGAATTCAAAAAACATTTAGCAAATGATTTCAAAATGTGAGTTTTTTACTTATTGTTTTAGGTTTTTGAGAAGAGAATGAAGATGAAAAAAGGAAAATATAGTTTTAATTTTCAGAAGAATTTTATTTGAGGTTACAGTAGTAAGAGGTCTAAATTTTACATGTTCTACATTTAGTGGGTGATAGTATAAATAATTTTCCACTAAGTGGTTATAGTAATCAATATGAAATCTGTTTTTCACTGAATTTTTTTAGTGATTATCATAGATTAGGTAGGAAATTTTTCAGTTTGAAAAAAATAATAATGTAAACATAAGCATTTGTAGTCTCTTGAGATTTCTTTTTCTCTGAATCTAGTCATGAAGCTTATACATTATCTTTTTCAGGACTCAGTGCTTTAAAACTCCTCTACTTGGTTAGAATCTTGATTAGATAGATTGCCTGGTTATTTCCCATTGCTAGAAAATAATTTAAACAAGAGTTTCTCCAACTGAGACTTATAGCACTTAAAAGGAATTACTCTGAAATAAGAGATTCAAGGAAAGAGACAAGTCTAGATATAAAGCAGTTTGAACTACCAGCATTCCTCGTGTGTGTGTGTGTGTGTGTGTGTTTCCATTTTTTTTTGGAGATACCAATAGATTCATATGCAGTGAAAGAATTAGTACAAAGATTCTCTAGGTTGTCTTCACCCAGTTTTCTCCATCTGTAGTGTAACATCACAACTATGGAGCTGACATTGATCACTTAACACTTAAATCCAAGTATATGAGGGTTGTCCAGAAAAAATACTGCCATAAATGCCTCTATTTTTCATATTTCATGGCCAGATACTTTTTGGACGGCCCTTGTGTGCAGATTCTCCTTTATTCAGTGTCATTGGCCATCTTCTTGATACTTATTAAAACCTGTATAAAAGCATGAGCATAAGAGTTCCCCAGAGCTGACCCCCGTGCCCACCTCTCAACCTCTCCCAGACTAAAGCAAAGGTTCTTGTTTCAACTACATGGGTAATTTTTCTGAAATGATGAAACGTTAGAGAAAAGGTCAGAGAGATCAAGCACTGTGCCCTACAGTAGAGTAAGGATATAGTTATGAGTGAGAGATGAAAAATGGTTCATCCCACTCAGTCTCCTCTGAACTCAGCGTTATTCCTCTAGGAAGTTGGTGTTCTAATCATCGTCTGAAGGACAATGATGGGAAATACCAAGTTGATGGTTGATGGGCGATGCTGCTGATGGAAGGAATTATAAGGAGATACCCATTCTTGCGTGTCCAGCCTGGTTCTGGATGTACTCCTCCAGAGCAGCAGATTGGAATTAGCTGGCTAGAGTGACTGTCTTTGAGAGGTTCCAAAGGGACAGAGACACATTCTCACCCCTGTTCGTCTAGGCTCACGTATGTCTACTCCTCAATACATTATATATTTGACATTAGTTTATCGTACACTGTTATACCAGCTGTGACCATATTAAGTTAAATATCCTTTTATATGTGAGTACCATGGTATTGATAGCTATTCCCCACCCTGTCCACACACACCAAAGTCAGGAAACAACTTGGCGCCATTCTATGTCAGGAGAGGCAACAAACGTTCCCCAGGTGGAGATTTCATCCATTTTTCTTTACCTTTCCATACTGATGGATTAAGACTCTTATTGGAGACTCCCAAAAGAAATGTGGGCCCCTCATGTAGTTTTTTCCATTTACTTAGTTGACTGATAAATGGATTTTGAACCCTGACTATTTCTTGTTGATTGGGGCTCTACAAATTAGCTGTAGTGAAGTGTTTCATATAGCCATTTAGGTTGAAGCACAAGAAAAATAAAATGAATGTAATTTGAAAAGCAAATGTGCCCACAGTTTACACTGTTGGTATAGGAAAACAGCAAAACACTGTAATGTCATTTAGGTTCTGAATGTCATTCATCGGAAGAAATTGTGACTGGGTTACACAGGGTGAAGATCTATGGATTATATCCTTTTATCATCATGCTTAACTTGCTCCCACCTGAAATCTACCATTTTCATTTCATACATAGGAGTTGTCATAAAGACATGCTTCTTGCCCTGCAGAGCTGTGGTGTACTATGAGGCCTGTGGCAGACAACTGCCAGAAGACACGGACTTGGTGTTCTAAGTCTAAGGGGTAGTAGAAAATGTGAGAATCAGTGTAAGCTCAGAAGCCACCATTGATTACTTTGTAGTCTTGTTGGAACTGGTACAGCCTGAAGAAATGAATTACTACTGTCTTTAGAAACAAGAAATAGCACGTTACATGAATATGGACAAATTGGTGAGGGGGATACAAAGAATGAGAGAAAAGCCAACCTGCAGGTATTTATTACAGCTGAAGGTAAGGTCTAAGAGTGGAGAGAGCAGGTGGGCTGTAGTTGTCAGGTACTCCACCTCTGGGACTTGATTCTTAGCTATGCAGCCCAGAGGCTGCTTTGTCAGTAACTCAGAAGTGATCAGACACTATATAAGCTAGAATGCTAGTCTTTTCATTTGGGGGAATAAATTGAATTGCCTAGTGGATAGGATACTTGTGTCAGCAGGTTGGCAGATTTTCACCATACTGGAGAATTCTTTGCAGAGAGCAAACTAAAAACACATCATAGCTTGGTGAGCATGGACTTTGAAAGCAGCAATAATGAATGAGATGACTTTAATGATGCATGACTTCATTGAACTTGATGCTCCTGAAGCCAGACGTTTCCATCTGAAAACTATCTAAAGAGAGCCAGAATATCTTAGAAATCTGTTACACTGGGCATTTCTCCTACAAAGGGTTGGACACTCACCTTCTGGAGCTCAATGCTGACTACCCCTCCCAACTCTGTTGACATAGTCAGGATGGCAGCAGCTTCTGGGTTTGCCATCATCTCTTTGCCTTGGTTGGAAAGAGCAATGAGTCATGTGTATAGAGAAGTAAAATAATATTAGTCTCTTACATTGACATTGCGGATCTTTGTCTTTGGGTGATTGATGGGGGTCAGCCTTTTGAATATTTCTAATTTGGAAGCTCTGGGGGTTTTGCAAGGTTTTTTCTCTTTTAGAAGAAAGCAGCTTCCCCTGGTATGCTAGTAGAACTAAGAATAAGCAAGCCATCTTGTGTGCTAAGGCATCAGCAGACTGCCTAGGTAAGACAGGGCACACATTGACGTGGAGAATTGCTTTACTTGTAACAAAAATGAAATACACATGGGAGGTAGATTTCTTATTCTAATCACAGTAAAGGGGAATCGAACAGGTTACTACACTTTGAGCCAGAGATTATGTAACTGATCTTGGGGAGGGTGGCAGGTAAGCTGAGTTTTAATGTAAAACAATACATGGACTGTATGGACAAATTTTAGTTGGTTGACTGTGTTTTATTGTTTGAGACATTATTGTCCAAGGGACAGATAAATATACCGATAAAAACTGTTTTTAGTTAGAGATAATATAATCAACTTTAAGTCACATTCACAGATACTGCATATACTTTCAAATACAGTCAGCGGACAGACTGACTCTCTTTGAAAACTGGATCACATGCAAAATATGTGTAATTATTTTATACTTCAGGTCAGGACAGTCATGTATTAAAGATAATCACATATTTGTGAGAGATTAAATCATTTGCATCCTAACCACAGTCCTCTTATCTTTAACAGTGAATTCAAAGTTATTTTCAAAGAAAAGTTTAGTTTTTACGGTGAAGAAATGTTTTGATGTGCCGGCACCTTAAGGTGTTTAATATTAATTGAAAAGCAGCTAAAAGATCTGTTCACCTCTGGCTGGAATCCTTTTATTTCTACTGACAGCTACACTCATTAGACCAGATATCTGAGCGTGCTGCTTTGTTTCAGAGGCAGTTTTGAAGTCCTCTGCCTAGGTCATTAAATTCCTCCATAAATGTTCGGCAAACTCTGCCGAATAACCGCAGAGCAGGTTACCAGTGGGAGGACTAACGCGTTAGCAAAGTAAACGTGTGTACGTGAAAGGTGAGCGGTACCTTTTCATGCTAAATGTGGTTCCCCACGTCTCGTCTGATTAGAGGTGTGCTCAGAACAAGCCGAGACCGGGCCTTGCCGAGCAATGATCTCCCGCTGGTACTTTGATGTGACCGAAGGGAAGTGCGCCCCTTTCTTTTACGGCGGATGTGGCGGCAACCGAAACAACTTTGACACAGAGGAGTACTGCATGGCCGTGTGTGGCAGCGTCAGTAAGTGGACCTTCCTCCAGCCTGGCCACCTTTGGTCTTTCTCGCCACTGATTGCTCCTTGTAACGGATTGGTTTTCCTGGTCCTTGGGGATGGATCTGTTGCTACCACTAACCCCATTTCTGTCAACCTTGCTAATTGCCAGGCATCTCCTCCAGTCTGTTCAGTCATGAGCACACATGTCCTTGTCTCTCTAATAAAGCATGGCCCCGGGTGTGTTCTTTTTCTAGCTGTGATGCATACGTCTTGCAGTCTTGCAATCTCCAGGGACTTTTGAGTGCTTCCCTTTAAGCCCAGCTAGAGTTGCTGTTGTGTCTTCTTAGCTGTTCTCTGCAAATGTGTGTATTTGTGTGTCCATGTACTTGTTTGTGTTCAGTCTGCGCATGTGCACTACATGTGCAAATAAGGTTTACCACTGGAAGCCTGGCTGATGAAGCTTCGGTTGCTTTGGTAAGGCATATTTGCTGTGATGAGTATCTTAAGTTATTTCACAATATGGCATTTGTATTGTGGTGGCCAGGGAATGTGATTGAATTTGAGCACCTGCACTTCAAATGCCAGAGGGTAGAAATGACCCCGTGGCCTCTGAGCTCCCACACGGACATTTGCAATGCCACGTTTTCATGTCTTCTCTTGGAAAGAGTCACAGTAGGTAGAAGAAAACACTTTACATTAGAAACCTTCAATGACAGAATGCTCAGGGAATGTAGTTGCCAAAGCCCTTTCTCTTGAACTCTGGAAGCTTTTCAAAATTCTGAAGGATAAATAAATGAAGTTGTGATGACAAATGTGAGTTGAAACTTTTTCACAAAGGTATTTCTCAGGAAGTAATATGGGACTTTTGTTCTTAACAGCCTTCCACGTTAAACTCCCAATTTTATTTACTTTTTGTTCATAAGTAGGAAGTTTTAACTGTTCAAAAAAAATTATTCAACTTGATGCATTAAAGATTAAGTTCAGTAACTGTGAATTGTTTTGTTTTGTTTTGTTTTGTTTGGGGAGACTCCTGCCTTTTCTCCCTTGCTCTCCTGAGGGTGACAGTCACCATTTCCTGTCCAAGATCCCTAGCGATTATATAAATGGTTTTCCTGTGTGGTCATAGGATTAAGCTAAACAAAACAGGACCTGCACCATTAAGACCATCTGTTTGAAGCCCGGTATCTCCGTGGAATCCAATGGAATAGTTCCCATTGGTCTTTTTTTGTAAGAGATGACTCCACTCCTGTCATGTGTGAGAACAGGTGTAAGAACTGGTAACCCCAAGGGCATCTCTCCTAGTTCTGATTGGATGATTGCAGCTTCTAGCTCAAAAGACTCCTTCCTCAGTTTCAAACAAAGAAGTTAATTAGGTCAGGTAACAGGGAACACAATGGGGGGTTCTGTTGCCTGGAGCCTTTTGAACAAAGGGCTTTTGTAAAAGTGATTCTAACTGGTTTAGCTGCTGGGGAAATTTTCTGGCAGGTTTCCAATTTTTCCCTCCCTTTTCCTGAGGTGGATATATTTTTTGGAGTATAAATACATATGTAATATGTAAGAAAGAAAGTTTTTAAAAAGTATTAGCAGCGATGGATTTGCCTCAAGCGTTAGAAGCTTTCCCTCCCCCAAAAAAGCCCCTGCATACACCCTCCTCAGGTGACCAGTTTGGTTTAACTGGGAGCAAGCAGTAGGTACCACAGGCCCAATGGAGCCTCTGGGCTGCCCTGAATGGCATGCGTTCTATGATGTTCCCAACAAAAATGTAGTAGATAAGCCAGTCAGCACTTAGTTTCAGGGGAGGTGGGTTACAGAATAACTCATCAAGAAAGCAAACAAGAGGCTGAAGGTCACAGGGATGAACAGATAAGTATAATAAAGTAAAGCCCCCAACAAATAGAACAAGAGCCAGAGGCTGCCCATGAAGGGATGGAACAAACAGAGAAGCCATGAAGAGTGGATGGAAAGGAATCAGTGATGCTTGGCCCTAAGCATCACTGGGTACTTGGATGTACTGTCAGAGACGAAGTAGCCAGCATTCTAAGATGTGATTGTGGAAATATATACGGTCTGACAATTAAGTTCGAGGACTCATGCTACATACCTCATTGCTGAATATCACTAGTCACATTCAAAGTACACCCCTTGGGAAGCTATGCACCGACACTAGCGCATAGTCCACATTTCAGAAGCAATGTTGGAACTCTTTTTCTGAAATGGCCATCAGACTCAGCATCATATCACTCTTGATGTCCTGAATGTCATCAAAATGACTACCTTTCAATATTTCCTTTATTTTCAGGTAAAGGAAAAAGTCATTGGTAGCCAGATCAGGTAGAGTAGGGAGGGTGTTGCAATACAACTAGTTATTTGTTTACTGGCTAAAAACTCCCTCACGGGCAATGCCATAGTGCATTGTCATGATGCAAGAGCCATGAGTTGTTGGTGAAAAGTTCAGGTCATTTTCATCTACGGTAACTTTTTTTCACACATCCTTTTCAGCACATCCAAATAGTTAACTCGATTGACTGTCTGGTTGGTACAAATTGATAATGACCAATCCCTCTGATATCATAAATGGTTAGCAACATAGTTTTGACTCTTGATTTGGACTGACAGAACTGTTTTGGTCATGGAAAAGATGCTGACTTTCATTGTGCACTTTGACATTTTGTTTCAGAGTCATATTGGCACACCCATGTCTCATCACCAGTCATGACATGGTCCAAAACATCATCTTGCCTCTCCAAGAGGTCTTGGAAAATTTTGACTCTTCTTTGCTTTCGTTGATCTGTGAGCTCCTTCAGGACCATTTTTGCACATACCATTCCATGCCAAGATTTTCAGTGAAAATTCTCCTGTTTCTCTATTAATGTTGACTTGGTCTGTTATGCTTCTCATGGTCAGCCAGTGACTTTGATGCACAGTTTGATGAATTTTTGCAATGTTTTCATCAGTTCTGCTCCATACTGGCCACCCTGACCTCTCTTCAGTGACAATTACTCTCCCCTCAGAAAAACATTTAATTCATTTGTACACTGCCATTCCTTCATGGCTTTATCCACACACACTTGGACTAATGTGTCCCTGATTTTACTGCCACTCTTGCCAAGTTTAGCAAGAAATTTAATGTTTGTTCATTGCTCTATTTCAAGCTCCGACATTCTCGGTATGGCACACAAAAAAACACACAACAACAATAATGAACGTCACTCAGCAAGACAGCCCCACACATCAACACAAACACAGCTGTGAGACACTGATGTGCCAAGGTTATGAAACCTTACAGAGTTGTTTTGTACAGTGCTGCCAACCCAAACACACGGTGGCAAATTCTCTAACTTAATTGTCAGACTCGTATCTTATGTTTATATGTTTTCTTTGGTTCCTTCCATGCTGAAGCCAAAACTAGGATAGTTGTTTATTTTTTGTCTTTAATTCAGTGATTTTGCTTTTCTTTTGATGAGTGGAATCCTGTTTCAGCCAACATCCCCATGTTTTCATTTTTGTTTTTAGTTATGTTCTTTTATTTTCTCCATAGTGTCCCAAAGTTTACTCAAGACTACCCAGGAGCCACTTCCCCAAGATCCTGTTAAACGTATGTTGTAACGCACTTGAGGGGAGCGGGGAGGGGAGAAGTACATTGCATGGCTAGATTATAACTCTAGCATCATCACCTTCTTTGCATGGTTTTGTGTTTCTTAAACACCTGTCTTTTAATAAAATGTTGCCTGGCTTATAATTTTGCCAGGTCACTTCAGATATCAGACTAAGGACACTAACTAACCTGCTTCTATTTCTGATCAGTTCCCTTTTTATTCAGTGTGGTGCTATAAAATATCCCATGTATATATCACTACTGTGTAGGCTGACCAGATGTGCCATTTTAAACTGGACAAAAAACAGTGCTACTGTCTTGTTTCAAATAGTATGGATGGTCAGCCCACCGACACCTTTAATTTAGCCCAATGAGACTAGGCTGACCATATGTACCATTTGTAACAGCACAGTACTGTCTTTTTCCATCTCGTTAAAAACAGTACCTATGGTCAGCTTACTTTTGTGTTTTATTTGGCACCACTGTTTTATTTTCTAAAACTAACAAGATACCATGACTTAACGAGAGGCCACATTAATCAGTGACCTGTTTCCCAGGAAAATATTAATATGCATGTGTTATACTAACTACGGGGACTAATATGTATGCACTGGCTTCCATTGTGTGTGTTGTAAGACAGCTGTTACACTTTAGGAAGTAAAAGAACTATCTCTCTCTCCTCTCCCTGAATGCATAACTAGTGGGACAGAGGTGCCCATCTTCTGATTTGATCATTAAGATTTAGAAAAAGAAGGAAAGCCAGGATGGCTCAGCGGGTTAAGCGCTCTCTTTGAAGCCCCAGGGACCGAGGATCGAATCCCGGCCCCAGCCCATGTGGACCCATATTCTGAACTGGGGTGTGTTTCCCATGTGGGAGGCCCCCAGTTTGGTTCTTGCCCCCAGGTTCAGTCCCTGGCTTGAGGGGACATGCGTTCCATGAGGGAGGCCCCCAGCCCAGTTCCTGCCCTGCTCAACCCCCACTCACCTGTATGGAATGAAACCATGTTGAAAAACTGATAACGTACAACTATGGAGACTGCTCTGGGCCCTCCCCTTCTCTCTGACTCTGTCTCTGTATCTCTGTGTCAAAATCAATAAAATAAATCTTTAAAAAAAGGAAAAAGATTTAGAAAAAGAGTTTTTTATAAAGAAATGTTTTATCAGTCTTCCTTACAATGCCTGTGCTTTGTGGTGAATTCACTTAGCATACCTGTCTAGCTTAATTTTAAAATGTGGTATCGGACACACAGTTACTCATTTTAAAATTTGGATTATATCTAGAAATAGATTTATCCAGAGTTAGGATAAGGATGGTATATCCTGTTGATGTTTGTGGTTGTTAGAAGAAAAGACCCAATTTCGGTTGTACCTTAGATGTAATGAAAGTTAACATGTATTTAAATTTTCCTTAAAAAAAGCCAAAAACCTAGTCTCAAAATTGATGAAACCAATTATTTATTTTTAAAGATAAATTATATTTGGAGGATTATGTAATTTACAAAAGACTTTGTCATAGACCATAAATTTTTTTAATGGTCTCCATAAATTCATATATATTCAAATTATGTGTAACTTTTGAAGGATGTGGTTTTTACTACCACAATAAACATATTTCCTAGGATCATGAAAGAACCTTTAAAAAAAAAGAACGTTGAAAGTATGGCAAGTGAGTAGACCTGGAAGGATTAAGGAAAACCATAGATATTATACACTAAGATTGATCTGCATGATATGTTGCATTTTACTAGGCGTTTTCATGGGTCATTCATTTTTCTCAGGAATTACTTTGTGAGCAATCTCCTCATTTTCTTTGTTCACATGAGAAGATGAGGCTTAAAGAGTATAGTGACTTGTCCCCATCCATCAAACATGGCAGTACCGGGTTTGAAACCCAAATGATCCTGTGTTCCATCCTTCAAATGGCCAAGTATTTGGTTCGGACATCATTTTCTAGATTAGAAAAACATTTGATGTTCAAATCACATTTTAAGAATACATGATAGTGGAAAATGGATGAAGAATATTAAAGACTTTTTTTTTTGTAAATGCCATGAATATAGCACACATTAATAAACATGCCTTTCCCACATGCTAACTTCATTTTAGCATGTAAAATACTTGTAGTCATTTTTATTAATTAATGAAAGTTAGCATCATTATTTGATAAATTTATTTTCATGAAGTACTTGCATCCTCAACCCTCCTCAAGAGACATTGAAAATTGTTTGTAATTTTCTCTTTCCCAGTGATTTTTCTTCATCTAACTGTAGTATGTTCGGACCTTGACACTTTTTCATTCTAGGAGGATGAAATATGATTTGGACAGTTATATTTTCTTATCTCCCTACGGAGACTATTCAATCACAGCAAGTGAAGGGTTTTGCAGTGCTAGTACAAACAGACACTAGAGAAAGCATATAATTTCTAGGTATTTATAGCCTGTGTAGCTATGCTATCTTATTTATAGCAAAGCTACACATTTGAATTGAAAAAGTCATGATCGTCTGAAGGTCAAATGCAGATAGCAAGCTGAAGTTGAAGAAAATGAGCCGATCTAGGAAGGTGAGAAAGCCCATTTCATTTGGCAACTTGGCCGTGCACTTGTCTCTCTAACCAGCTGAGGGCTAATTGAAGGTGGTTGGTTTTGCGGGTTTCTCAGTCTGAATTGCTTCTAGTTGAGTAATAAATGTGAAATGAGATAGAAAAAGCTCTCCAGTTAAAATGATACAGGTGGTACATATGGAGAAAATGTGTGATGGTTGACATTATAAATAGAGTAATTTTCCTGTCCAAGACATTATAATTAAGCATTTGTAGGTTTTAAATATTTGTTATAAAATAAAATTGTGAGCATTTCAATTTTAAGGGGAACTCATTTTTTCGTTTGTTTTTGTTGTTATCTTAGTTAAGAATCAAGCTATAGATAGGCTAGTGATGGAAGGCTAAGGGCTTTTTATTTTACTCATAAACTGATGGATTTGTATCATTTTTAAAAATCCCTTTCCCATTTGAGATTAAAGTATCTTGTGAGATCTGAGTTGTTTCTGACATTCCTTTTGTGTCTAGGGTTTAGGACAGTGCAGAAGTTTCACATTCTAACTGCCCAGTGCAATGTTTGTGGGCAGTAATATTACTTACATAGATATTTATTGATTAGTTTAAACATTTCAAACAGAGAGTATGATCATTTTTCCTAGTATTCTCTCCATCACTTTGCATCTCAAAAGGCAAACATGCTGACTCTTTTATGACATTTTATCTCACAAAGAGTATCAGGCTTATTTATAGTCAGCTGACTGCACCAAGGAGTCAGAACAAATAGAATGACAAATGACCCATTTCCTGCAGTGAGTTTTGGTGCATACATTGTCTATCTAAACCAGGGGTCTCCAAACTACGGCCAGCGGGCCAGATGCGGCACGAGGCCCTCTCATCCGGCCCGTGGAGACCTTTTTATCTGAATAAAATAATATTAAATAAATAATTAAAAACAACATCTATGTTTTGATTCTTTTTTATTTGGACCTCGAGTGTGTAGTCGGCCCCCAAACTGCTGTTTGATAGTTAATGCGGCCCGCGGGCTGAAAAGTTTGGAGACCAATTGGTCTAATTAAATTAGACCAATATCCTAGCTCTCCAAGTTAAGGCAGAAGTTGCTGCTCTGACTGTATTATTCATTAGATGTCTGTTTTTTTACTCTAATGTAAACTCTACTGGTTACAAACCAACAAACCTTGCATTGAAAGTACATGGTCACCACACACCACCCCATCCTCCTCTCTTAGTCATCCTTCTTTCCCAGAATTCCAGCATATTCTAGAGAACAACTATCTGTAGAGAGACCCCATAGCCTTGTTGCACAGGTTATTGAGCATCTAGGATGTATCTTGGGATCATGTTTATGGCCATAGGGTCTCTACAAAGGTTAGGTCTGGTCTCGTGCCAGGTTGGGGGAGGGATAAAGAGTGATTTCTACTCATAATCTAAGTGGCCCAATTAGAATAGAATAGACTTAACCACTTCCAGAGAATATAATAAGGACTGGAACATAACAAATCAGGCCAAACCACCAAGTTCTAAGATTGTTGCTTCAGAAGTACATAATCTGCACACTGTAGATAACTCACTGTGCAGCCTTTTAGTGCAATATGCCACCTTAGCCCCAGAGTAGTCTAATCCTGTCATAACATGAAGGCCATTTAGTCTTTGGACAGACTTGACCATTGTTCTTGATTTGTACTTGTTCTTCTGATTGAAATAGCAACTTTTCTTGTTACCACCTTCCCTAACACTAATGGAACTATGGTGTTTGTTTAAAACTGCTGAACAGTATTAAAAACAATTAAAAGCATTCAAAGGTGTGGCAATGCATTAAATTATATGTCACATCAGTGCCAATAAAATTTTTTAGATTGATAATTATGACAGGCTACATTTTTGGTATGCAGAAAGGATCAGAATAAAAAGTATGGTCTTTTTCTTCAAGCTATCATAGAGATCATAGAGAATTGATTTATTGAGCAAACAAACATTTAAAATGAAAAAAGCTCTCGGAGGCTGGGATGGCTCAGCAGGTTGAGCACTCGCTTTGCAGCCCCAGGGTACAAAGATCAAGTTCTGGCCCCAGCCTGTGCCAACCCATGTGCTAAGCTGGGGTATGGCCCCAGTTCGGTTCTTGCCGGGGCAAGCTTCCCATGTGGAAGGCCCCTTGGTGCGGCCCCCAGGTCACAGGGGCATGCCTCCCATGGGGTGGGGGGCAGTCCAGTTCCCATCCTGCATGGCCCCCACCCACCTGTGTGGAAAGAGACCATGTTGAGAACTGATGACGTGCAGTTGTGGAGACTGCTCTGGGCCCTTCCCCTTCTCTCTGTCTCTCTCTCTCAGTCAAAAACAATAGAATGAATCTTTCAAAAAATAAAAATAAGCTCATTAACTCAGAATAGTAGAAAAATACATACCCGCGCACACGCACTCACCCTATTCTTGAGCTATTTCCAAAGAGGAGTAAGTAGTTTAATAAAGTGTTGGCAAAATTCTTAGTAAAAGACCAGATATTTAGTATTTTAGGGGTTTTTTTGGTGGGCAATATGGTCTCTGTTATATGGACTCAACTCAGCAGTGGGAGTGTGAAAGCAACCATAGTCAACAGGTAAATGAATAGATAACAGCTGTGTCCAATTAAACACAATTTACAAAAAGAGACCACTAGGCCAACCCCTGGTTTAATAAAGCTGTTGCAGGGAAGCCGGGATGGCTCAGTGGGTTAAGCACTCACTTTGCAACCCCAGGGAGTGAGGATCGAATCCCGACCCCAGCCTGAGTGGACCCATATGCTGAACTGGGAGCTCCCCCAGTTCAGTTCTCACCGGGGTCAGACCCCAGTCCAGTTCCTGCCCTTTGCAGCCCCACGCCCACCTGTGGAATGAAACTATGTGGAAAAACCAATGATGTGCAACTATGGAGGCTGTTCTGGGCCCTCCCCCTTCTCTCTGTCTCTGTATTGCTCTCTCTTTCTCTCTCTCTGTCAAAAGCAATAAAAATAAATCTTTAATAAAGCTGTTGCTTTTGAGCCCAGGAAGTGCTGGTGATGAGCAAGGTATTTTGAGGGACATCTGCAGAGTAAACCAAATACCCTGCCTTCTGTAACATGACAGTTTTATTGCTGGGCTGAGACCCAAGTATATGATGAAATTAAATAATAATATAAATAAAAATATGCAAGTGTGGGGAAAGCTTACTGTAAAAGCTGGAACATAATGAAGTTGGTTTTATCCTTAAGACCTCCACAGAGTTTTAACAGTTCCACCGGGATTATAATGCTACAATTTCAATGAAAATGGACAATATTGAAGAGTTTGACTTTTTGAACTCATGTGTTGAGTGTTGAGCAACTATGCCAGTTCATCTCTTTAGGATGCACCATTAATGAAGTTAACAGTAGCTTCCAACAAACTGACAAAAAACATAGCCAATGATTAAGACAGTCTAGATGAGTTATCACTGCTTCACCTGTATTTTTTAGATTCAGACTTGAGGATGCTTTTAAATTTTGGTGCATAGCATTGGGTGGTATATAGATATTAATAAAAATAATGCCAGTATTCACTCTCATGCTCATTTCACATATTTGACAGAATTGTCACATCAGTTATGTGTCCATAAAGCATGAAAAAGAAATGTAGCTTGGCCAGAGTAAACACAGCATAGATTATATTTTTATTGCATGTAACCTCATGAAACATTGACAGTCAACCAACTAGGATTGCATTGACTATAAAGTAAGTGTGATACAGAGTCTATAGGGGGGAATGCCTTTTGTTTTTGTTTTTTGTTTTTTAAAGAGAGTCTGGTATCACATTTAAGGATCACAACTTTATTTTCACAATATAAACAGTTTCTCTAACTCAGACTTAGTAGGAGTGATAAATATTTGAGTTTAGCGTGTGTTAGGGATTTGAGCTCTTTTAGAATTAAGAGAAATGACACCTTTTTTTTTTTTTAAGTTGAGAAGTTGAGGTGGCAGGGGGCAAAGCTCTGCTATGTTTTAAGATTCAAATCTCTCACATAAATCATAGCCTTTTCAAATGACAGTATTGCCAGCTTTGTATAGAATAGCATTTTCAGTGATCAGGCAATGACTTATCTAGGTCTTCATTTACTTTCATCTTCTGTTGTCAAGGCTATAGCGATAAATTGCCTTCTGCTGACAGAAGGAGACTAATCAGATTTTCTTGGTAGAGTCTAATGTTAGAGTATTGACCAGATGCCATTTACAGGCCTCTGTTAAGAGAAATATTTGCCGTGTTGCCTGGTATAGAGAGGAGATTACAATGTGAAATGCAAGTGTTGTGACAAGCCTTGGCGCATCATTTTTAAAACTGAAATGAATCCTCACACTCATGGGAAAACAGTATCTCCCCAAGTGTTTGGTTACCTATAGTGTAGGTTAACATGGTTTTGTGGTAGGAGAGAGCGAATCTGATCCTTCCCTGCTGTGTGAGGTGGGGGAGGGGACCTTCCCTGAGAGCGCCACACTCCCTTTCAGCCACTTTTCCAGGCCACTCTCATCTTTATCTTTCACTCTTTAACGATCTTCCTTTGATTTGTCCCTTAGCAGACAGTGATCACAACACATCACATTGTGCCCTTCCTCCAAACAACCCACATTGGCTCCTCTAGTTCACCGCGGCCACAAGGCCCTACGTGATCTGTACCCATTGCCATCCTGCCTGTCTCACGGTGGCTTCATCTCTGGCCGTGTCTATCTGCTTGCCCTGGAATTTTCCAGACACTCCCCTCTCAGGGACTTGATACTAGTTGCTTCACTGCTTGCCATGTTCTTGCAGCGGGCGACTGGAGAATGGGGCGTGGGCTCCTTGAGTAAATAACACCTCCTCAGTTAGGTGTCGGCCTGGTCACTTCACTGCTGGGACCTCGCCTCACCCCCTGTCGCCCTTCCCCTGTTGCTCAGCACTCCTGATTCTTCTCAACCTGCCCGGTTTTCCTTTTTCTGCATAATACAGATCACATTGAAACAACGTGATTTTTTTTTAAGGTGGTTGTTTCACTCCAACATTATAGCACAAGGATGAGGGACTTGGTTTGCTCATTGGTTTCTGCCATTTGCCTCACACAGAGTAGAAGCTGTAATATTTGTTGAATGGAGGAATAAGGGAATAAATAAGCACTTTAATGACAGCATATGAGTAGTCTACATCCAGTAATAGCTCAACTTCTCAGATAACCTCCGACCTCCCAGGATTGCAAAAAGAATATCAAAAGCATTATTCATCCAAATTGCTACCACATCTTTGGAAGCAGGATGATTCCCTTGAGGCAGTAACATGCTGTGAATTGGAACTGGTTTTCTATTTCGTTACTATTTTTTTACTTGTTATTACATGTAGACACCCATATTCAGCATTAAAAGGTATCTCTCCTACCACAGTCTACAAGGCTGTTGAGAGACTAAGAAAATTGATGTAAAGGTCATTTGAAAGTTAAAAACCCGAACAGATGATGGTGGAAGTGCTGCTTATGATTTGGCGGCTGAAGATCAAAACCTAGAGCTGAAGATGTTTAACCCTGTTAGTTAAGTCTTGTTTTCTGTGGAAAGGTGACTTTACCCAGCAAGCTTGCTTGCAAAAGGTATGAATGAGCTTGTGTGAGCAGGGGCTTGGGGCTAAAAGGTTGTTCAGATTCAGGATCCATGGGATCTTTCACTTGACCCTCGTTTCATAACCCTGCTCCTGCTGAATATTGGTTGGAGGTCATTTACCAGATAGCACGCAAGGCGGGAACAGCTGTTTGATAGAAAATGGGCTGACAGATGTCATAGCAAAGCATATTTTCGGCCAATTCATGTTGTTCATTAACCAAGCAAACCCTTTGCGGTGCTCTAGACGTGTCAATGGATTAGTCTTTCACTGCTCTAAATATTAACTTTATAGCCTCTTCATGGTTCCCCTGATCCTAGATTCAGATTTATCTGTGTGTGTCTGGGCATGTGAGTGAGGCTGTTAAATGATAGCATGTCCCCTCTGTGCAATATATGTAATCAGGTACTTTTTCCTCCTCCTCACGTACTAAATGAGAACACATGTGAAGTGCTTAGCACAATGGACACCAATGAATGGAGGAGGCTTTATTTTTTGGCCAACTTGGAAATCTGACCCCATATCATAGTACCTAAGGGACCTCAGAGGTGTCTGAACAGTAGGAACCACTTTGTGGTAGTTAAAAACATATATATAAATATACCTGCTCAAAGCCAGTTCATTTCCACCCTCTAAGTGGTTAAAGTGACGAGTGTTATATGTGGCCATGACACACGACACACAGCTCCTGTTCCCATGTGCCCTGGAAAACACTCTGCTTTTCTTTGAGCGTCTCCTTTCCCAGAAGGAAGCACGTTGGAAAAGAGAGACAGAGCATAGGTTTTCCTGCCCCCACCACTGCCTTTGTTAGGATCTCTCTGGCCTGCCATGAACTTTATCACAGAGTGGCAGCCAGTCCTGACATGACGGTGTCTTTTAGGATGTAGAAATATAAGAGAAATCGAAGATGAGCTCTCTGTACAAACTCCTCCTTCAGATGTTCTCCCCCTCCTCCTCACCAGCTAAAGGGTATTGATAATGCAATCCTAAATTCATTTGAAAATATCAAGATGTACCGTCAGTCTTCTCTCCTGGACTGGGCTGGGATCTGGCTTGCAGTTTGTATGAATATAGGAAAACTTCAGTCATACCAATTGAGGTGGATTGTGGGTATGAGTGGCTAAAAAGTTTGAATTGAAGATTAAAAAAGACCGGGGATCGAGTCCCGGCCCCGGCCCCTTTAAGACCCATATGCTGAACTAGGGACCTCCCCCAGTTCAGTTTTCTCTCTCTCTCTCTCTCTCTCTCTCTCTCTCTCTCTCTCTCTCTCTAAATAAACTTAAAAGAAAGATTAAAAGAGTGACAGCTTCCCTTGAAGCCCTCAGCCGGAAGACATCACAGAGCTCACTAACAAGGATTTACTCAAAGAAGCATTTCTTGATTAAATGGAACAAACATGTATCACCGTGTTTGGATTTATTTCCAGGTGCCTACAAAAGTTTTTATGCTTAAAATCATCTTAATCCTGGTGAACTACCACACATGCTCATTTCTTTATTATTTTATTCTTAATATTGTAAAGCTATATTTCAATTTAGGATTATGAGATTACAGGCTAAGGAAACTCCTACTTTTGTGTTTCTCTCCTTTCTGTAACAGAGTAAACAATATTTGCAAACCATAAGAATTGGAGAACCTTTCTACTTACAGTTCCACTTTTCAAAGAGCGTGCCTTGCTATGGTTAAGCCACTTACAGCTGATGGCTGTCCTGATTGGAGAATATAACCCCAACATATTTTACACATTTTCATTTACGGTATTCAAAATGTAAAACATGGTTTGCCTGATGTTTGTCATTCTGCCATATTGCACTTTCGCCAAAAGAACCTTAACCTGTTCTCATTTGAGCTGTGCCAGTAATGATGAGAAAATGATTAAAAACCTTGGGAAACAAATTCAAAATGCTAAATACCATTTCCATTTCAAGTTGGGGAAAGGTGTAAGTTAAAAATACTTGCATGGTGAGTGTATGCAGGAAAACATTTACCTTTGATTTTCTTTTTTTACAAAAAGGATTTTAAATCGAAAATTATTCTTCAGCCTTAAAAATTAAAACCTTGTTTTCAAAACTTTCAGCCTTTCATGCGAATTATACTGGAGATTTTTTAGAAAAATCCTTTTTTTTTCCCCCCCCCCCTGTAGATGGTACTTTTATGACCTTGTGTATAATTCACCTTCAGGAGATTTGAAATCAAAGCAGCTCATTTTTCTATGGTGAGCATAATCTCTGAGATACGAATCTCAGATGAAATAAGCAAAGCAGAATGGAAAGACACTAACAGAAATGAAGTGCCTGGGGTGCTACCCTCTGCAGGTGACAGACACATGGTGTGGAATCCCATTTTCCCAACACTCCTAGAATGCTGGCATGATAGATGAAGAAACTGGAACATAGAGTCCTCAAGTGACTTGCCCTGGGTAACAGCTAGTCTAATAGACTGAAATCAAAGTGTGCCTAATAGCAAAACTCATGTTCTCCCCTTCCTTCTCCCTTTTGCTGCTGAAATATGCTTGCACAGAAGCGGGGGGCAGATGTCTTTCACTATGTATGTCCTGAGCCAATCCCTACCAAATGACTCAAAATCCCCTGATGGGGAGGGGAGGGGTGGACACAGCAATATTGGGGGGGAAATGCCAGGAATATGCCTTACCTTCGTCCTTGCACTTGAAAGCAACATCTGGAGAGACACCTAAGCTGCTTTTATTGATTATTTTTTTAAATAATTATTAAACAGTGATTAAAGTAGAAGAGAAGAATTCAAAGAAATGTTTCTCTTTAAAATTAAAGATAATGTTTTATTATGTAACCCAAAAGCCTCTGGTTTTGGTTCAAATCTTGGGGTCACTGGGTTATTAACACTTCAATTGTTCACTTGAAGACATTTATCTTAGAATTTAGTTTTTAAATGACCTAACCATGAATTCTTATCATTCAAGTCCTCCTTGGGTTATTGCTTCTCAAATATAATTTGAGGAAATTAGTGAAGAATACTTAGAACATGGGTAAAATTTGAGTTGTCTTTTTAATAAAACATTTAAATTGATTTGGTCTGAGAACATATTGCAGATACCTAATTTCATTTTTGTTGTTGTTGACATGATTTCTTTAAATCAAAATCTTTTTTTCTTTTTTAAAACAATATGCTCATAAATGCTCTGAATTCTCACTAATCAGTACTGATCTTTTAGAACTCTGGTTGTATAAGCGTTATAATTCACTCCTCTTGTGGGTGAAAATGTTCTTGTTTTATAGTACTCTCTTCAACTTTATGAGCATTTATGTTTCCACAAAAAATAGCAACATGTGTTGAAATTCAGTAATGTAGCTCAGCGGTATCAAAGTAGAAATCACTTTCTTTTTGACAACTAGTATAATGAGTCAGCTGACGATTGCCAAATTTGTGAAGGTAGAAACTTCATTTTGTGGATTTCAAAAATACATTTATTGATGTTTACAAGTGCTTTGGTAGTGTTTCACATATTTTCCCACAAAAGATAGTTTTTTAATCAGGTTATCTAAAATATATCATACAGAATTTACGTTTACTCTGGGATGCATTTATTCTGCAGTAGGCTCATGTTGAGATTTCTTTGGTTTTTGTAGGAATCTTAAGATGTGAGAATGATGATATCATTTACTTTTAAGGTTACAAGGGTTTATCCAGCAGAGTAGGAATTTGTGACAACATATCTCTATTGCAAATAATTTTAAATATAACACTCTAATCACAAAATGGACTGTTTTTGAGATTTTCCTTTACCTTGAACTTGAAAAGGTTGGAACACTTCCTTACTGTGCTGCCAGCTGTCTTGTGGTATTCTCTGACACAGCATTAACATCTTGTATGCGCTTCTTTACTGAATTCTTTGTGTGGAATAAAGGGGAAATATGGCTTTTCTTGGAAATGACTGGATATTCTATTTCTCTGCTCACGTCTCCTTCCCTTCTACTTTATAGTTCCCACAACAGCAGCCAGCACACCTGACGCTGTGGACAAGTATCTCGAGACACCCGGGGATGAGAATGAACATGCCCATTTCCAGAAAGCCAAAGAGAGGCTGGAGGCCAAGCACCGCGAGAGAATGTCCCAGGTAAATGTGACCCTTCCACACTTCAGCTCTGCCATAAAGGGGAACAAACTCTGGACTGATCTCTGCAGGGGCCCAATCGCAGATGAATATCAAGGGGTGGGTAGGAGTCTTTAAATTTATTAAATCCTTCAAGGCATAAAGTCTCCATTTCAAATATTTGCCATAGGGTACTGTTTTGGAGTTCTTTTTTTGCATCCTTTTTGAGAATGCCTCCTATGAATAATCCAGGTATAGTAAGTATAATGGGATTTGGTAAACATAAACTTAGTTATGTCTACATCCTTCTCGATGGTTTTATTACTCTGTGCATATGTGGTACCCATACCACCATATTGTTAATTAAAAGTCCTTAAAATATTCTTTAGTAAAGATGAATAATTTTTTATATTAAATACCTGATTATTATAACTTTAAACTTTACTTTCTTACAAAGCTAATTCATAGGACCATAGAAACTTAAAACTAAAGTGAACCATATGGATGATTTCCTCTAATCCCTGACGTGATAGATAATGTAAGAGATGTTCAAGAGAGTGGTTTCCCCACTCTAGAACAGAGCAGCATGCTCATAATTCAAACTTCAACATTCTAGCAACAACACACAACAACAATAATGAACACCACTCACCAAGACACTGCCACACATTGACATGAACACAGCTATGAGACACTAATACAAAGTTATGAAACCTTACTACTGAGTTGTTTGTACAGTATTGCCAACAGAAGTCCAATGGCATGTTTGCGAACTTAATAGTCAAACCTCATATACTGAGAATTGTAGCTCTTTCTCAGATTCTTCATTCATTCATTCATTCACCAAATACTATGTATCCAGCACTTACTTACCAGTCACAATTATGGGTGAATGAAAACACGATGGGAAAGTCAGATTTAAGGAAAATGAAATATAATGTACAGTTCTAGTTGTCACCCATGATGAAAACTTAAGAACAAGTTGAACAAAGCTAGCTTGAGTGGAATAGTGAGGTTTCACCTGAAGCCAATTCTTTTGAAAAACAGAATTTTTCTTTAGAGAAGTTGCAATCTGACATATAATCCCTGTTTAAAAAAAAGAAAAAAAGCATAGGATGACTATAAGTCCTACTTATTGCCACTGAGGTGACATCCTTTCAACTTAAATTCTCTCAGTTCTTGTTTCTGAAGCTTTCGGAGGCTTCCCACTGCCCTCAAAATCCATATCTGGGACAACAAAGACCAATAAAAAGAACAATAACAAGAATAAATACTAAATGCTCAACTTGGTATTTCCCATGCCTTCCTCCATACCCCAACTTCCTGCACCCCAACTCCTTTTCTTCCTTCCTTTTTCACCTCAGCCGCTACCATCATCTTACAGGCAATGTTAAACTGCCATTCTGGTTTGGCCTTTGCTCAATTCATCTTGGGCTTCCTGTTGTTCTCAGCACTGACTTCTGGAAATGCCTTTCCACTCTTCGCCTCACTGGCAAATCTTACCCATTCCTTACACCTCACACAGTCTTCAGAATGGAACAAGCAGTCATTGCTCTTCCTTTTCATTCAATACTTCATATTTGCTCCCTAATTTTATAAGTGATTTTATGTATCTATGCTCTCCAGAAAGTGTCCAGTCAAGTAACTGTTCTTATTATATTGACAGTGGCAGGATTTTTTTCCAGATAGTCCTCGTATATATACCAGATCTATCCAGCTGGATAAACTTTTAGTCCCTCTAAGTTTATATAAGTCACCTTACTAACCTTGCATTTTGTTCTTGAGCACAATAAGTAGTCATTATATAAGGAAAAACAAAATACAAATCCTGAATTGTTATTCTCAGTGTATCTTGGTCATTTTGATCTTATTAAGATAAGAGATTTCAAATACTCTGCTAGTTTCAGATTATTGATCTCTCCTAGAATAGTAACTTCATTTTATTTAGCACATTTGTTTAGCCCATAACTTAGTTCATACAGGGTTTGATAGATTTCCTTCATCTTTTAGTCATTAGTTGTATCTGAAATAACCTAAGAGATGTTATCTTAGAGCAGGGCATGCTGTCTTCTAGATTCCAGTGGTCACAGGAAAGTGAGATGCTTGAGATCAACATTTATGCCCACAGTCTACGGTACTGAATTCTGGGGACTTGTTTGACTTTGAACTTGCCTGCCTCCTAAATCTCTACGTATTAGTTGTCATTTTCTCTGCATGAAACTGCCAAGTCTTTGAAGACCCACAAATCCAGATGATACAGATACTTTTGTGCATTCAGTGAAAAATTGCTTTATAAAAATACATGGCATAGCCACAAAGTCCAGATCCTGAGAATTTTTTATTTAAAAAATTTCATCTTTTTAATTGATTTATTTTTTTAATTTTTAGTTTTTGTTATTTTCTTAAAGATACAGAGGATTGGGTGGGGGGGGTTGTTGTGGCTCATGATAGACCTATAGACTTTGGTTGCTATATGTTTTCAGTCGCCATCTAAAAAATATAAGACACCAAAAAGTTTATAAGTACTTTTATTACACAAATTTAGCAGTTTTAATGTATCTTTAGAATGAAATTCTTCAAAATAAAAGTTGACCTTTCTCTAACTTTATTAATCTTTAGGATAAACATCAAGATAGCCCTTCTTGGGAAAGCTGGGATAGCTCAGCTGGTTAAGGTCTCACTTTGAAACCCTGGGGACCGAGGATCGATTCCCAGCCCCGGCCCATGTGGACCCATATGCTGAACTGGGGTGTGCTTCCCATACAGAAGGCCCCCAGTTCAGTTCTCGTCCCCCAGGTTCAGTCCCTGGCTGGAAGGGGTATGCTTCCCATGCAGGAGGCCCCCAGCCAAGTTCCCGCCCTGCTCAGCCCCCACCCACCTGTGTGGAATGAAACCATGTTGAAAACTGATGACTACAACTAAAGAGACTGCTCTGGACCCTCCCCCTTCTCTCTGTCTCTCTCTGTCTCTGTCTCTCCCTGTCAAAATCAATAAAATAAATCTTTAAAAAAAAAAAAGATAGCCCTTCTTCCTATCATCAGATATAAGTAAAATAAGCTCTGCTAATTTTCTGCTACATTTGCTATTTTATAATGGCCAATTAATTGGATCATAAGGGACAAAAGTGTGGTCTAGAGCCACAAAGATTTTATTTAATATTCTTCCTTTTCTATTTTTTTTCCCACACAAACTTGAGCCAGTAGCCTAGCCTGATCTCAAAATAGGTATGGCCATGCCTAACTTCACAGGCTGTTGTAAGGAATCAGTTCAATGAGGCAGATCACTTAATACTGGATCTGATATTTAGCAGGTCAGCAGTAGTGTTATTTCTTATCAGTGTGTCTCAGTGGAAGCCTTTGTTCAGAGAGAGAGGTTGAGTCTACAGAATGTGTTTATCTTTCAGTAAATGGATGCAATGGTAGATGGTACCATTCTACGATGGTAGAAGTCAATTGTTTTCTTCATGAGGTGTGTAGGATATTAAATTTCTCTGAAAATCAAAATTTTATTTCATTTCCTTAGAAATGCTTATTTTCAATCTGTCAGCTACATAAATGTCCTTTAATTATTCCATGGATTTCCCTGCTCAAATCTGAAAGTTCAGATTCTCAATATACAAGGTAAGATAGTAAAATTTTAAATATAATGTAAGAAATCAGTTTTTCACATTCCCAGTAACACATTTGACTTCTCAAATTTTTGAGATGCCAATAATAAAACAAAAACGAAACAAAAAAATTCTTGAGATGCCTACCTGAAGAATTCATGGTAGAATACTGCACTGTGAACATTCTCAGAGCAGGAAATTGAAATACTTTCATTGCAAGGTTTCTCTCATCCATAAAGCAAAAGTTGTCTTCAATGACCCCCTCCCCACAGGTGCCTTTCATTAACTCTTGGAGACTCCAAAAAATCTGGGACAATATGTTCTTTCCTTCTGTGTTCTGTTCTTGTTGCTAGCAGTGGGGCATTTTTCCCAATTTACTGTGAACTTTTTAGGTCACTTTTAAAATATGTTTATAAAGAATCGTAGAGAATTCCATTGACACAGACAATAGTTTAGTGCAGGGGTCTCCAAACTTTTTAGCCCGCGGGCCGCATTAACTATCAAACAGCAGTTTGGGGGCCGACTACACACTCGAGGTCCAAATAAAAAAGAATCAAAACATAGATGTTGTTTTTAATTATTTATTTAATATTATTTTATTCATATAAAAAGGTCTCCACAGGCCGGATTGAGAGGGCCTCGCCTGCAGGCTGTAATTTGGAGACCCCTGGTTTAGTGGATACCAGAAGGGAAGAGGAAAGAATTATGGGGGAGGAGGAGGGGGATTCAAATATATGTTTATGGGAAAAAAAAGAAAAACTACTGACTCTGGATGCTGAGCTTACAATGCAACACGTCGATTTTAATTAAATTCACCCCCAGTGAATTTAATTTAAAAAAAAAGACAGAGTCATAGGGAATTCATTCTATCCTGTTTTATCCATAATTTCATGAAAATTACATGGGGAGGCTTGTCTTATATCTTATACAACAAATTAATACTAATAAACTCTAAAGTATCTAATTAAAACCCACATGATGATTTGATGTGGTATTATCTCATAGAGCTTCTCTATCAATAGTTACAGTTATTTATTCATTCCAGGCCTCTTTTTCCCTTTTTTTTTTTTCAATCTTGAAGGACATCAGAAAAATCAATTCCTTGGGAAAAATACCTGTAAATAACAAGCTCTTACAGCACAGAAATCAAGTCTCATGATTTGGAAGTCCACAAAGTATGCAAGGAAACATCTGTCAACAGATGGGCATTTTGCTTACTTGATCTTTCTGCTCTGTATTTTACCTAGCTCAGGTATAAGTTGTGCTTTAAAAAGAAAACAAAACACGTTTCTTGACAGCAAGTACGTTTGAAAAGAAAAAGGCCACCATAGGTGGTAAGAATCTCAAATCGGTTTCTTTTGACAACACAAACTGCAGCAGACTTTTCTCTCTTTGCATTCAGATCAGTGGGTGTACTTGTCTCCAGGAAATCCCCTGTGAACATTCACCATGAGAGGAAGAAACTTCATTTTCTGACAAAACAGATTAGCCTGGTCATTAAATGAGCGTTACTTGCCAAGAATACTTCTTACTACATTCAGAACATTATAATGTGTACTCTCGGAATTTCTGGAGGGATTTAGGGCAGTCTTTGCTATTTAACCCTTTCCAGTCCAATGTCAGACCTCATCCAACATTGTACTTTTCCTCTTCCACTCCGATGTCGGATGACGTCCAACACTGAATATGGCTCTAAATCCGAAGGCTCAATTAGTGGATTATTTTACTGAAGAATGGCTAGACCGAACTCCATTTTTCAAGTATGTTTTCTGTCGTCTCCGTTTTCTCCAAATATTTTGGATGTTACATTTAGTTTATCCTGCTACATCTCAAAGGAGTGTGCATACCCAAGGGAGCAAGGTAAAGAATGTTAGTGAGTATATTGGCAATAAATGCAAAGAACTTTATGTACCGGGAAGAAATATAGCCATAGATGAGAGTACAGTGGGTTTCAAAGGTAGGGTTCAAATCAAGTGATATAACCGGAAGAAACCTACAAAGTGGGGGCTGAGAATTTTTTGTCTATGTGATTCCGAAAATGGTTATGTGTTTTCTCACATTTCCTATTATGGGAAGACCACAACAGAAAGTCTTATTCATCCTGATTTACTGTTTACTTCTCAAATTGTGGTCCATTTGGTAAAAAAAATTTGCAAGCACATGCGGGTGGTTCAGGATACCATATCTACACTGACAAGTTCTACACAAGCCCTCAACTTGCTCGGGAATTGCATGTAATAAAATTCATATAACAGGAACAGTTCTGCCTTCTAGGAAGGATTTTCCAAGCGATCTGAAAAAGGAGAAACTTCAGGAACATGAATTATGGCCTATCAATGTGATATGAAAATGATGTGCCTCTCATTCCATGAAAAGAGGAGTAACAATGCTTAGTACATTCTTTGGTCCTCAGACAAACTTGATCACTGGTTATAGGAAGAAACAACTGGTCAATTTGAAAAACCAGCAGTTATTTTAGAATACCCAAAGTGTTTGGGAGGAGTGGACAGGGCTGATCAGTACTGTGGATGTTACGCATTTACAAGGAGGTCCTGCAAATGGTGGAAGAAATTATTCTTTTGGCTGATGGAAGTTGCTGTTGTAAACAGCTACATTCTATACTCAGCAGATAAGAAGGAGAGTGAAGAAAAATCGCAGACCCACCTTTTTTACAGGAGAAATCTAATAACTCAGCTTGTGGACAATGTGAGGAAAAGAAATTCTAGAAAGAGAGGAAGACCATCATCTTCTGACCTTGAGGAAAGGCTAAATGGGAAGATGCACTTCATAGTGCAAAACAATCAACAAAGGATTTGCAGCAGAAGAAATGAGAAAGGGAGAAGGAGAGAGACAATTTTCTACTATGAGACATGCAAGAGGAAGCCTGGACTTTATCCTGGAGAATGCTTCAAGAAGTACCACACACAAAAAATCTATAAACAAGAGTAAACAAATACAATTTATTACTATATTTAACATAAAAAGGAAAATAAATCACCATTTATGTTCATATTATGTTTTTCTCCTTTCAAACTATATTATAGTAATAGAAATCCACCGACCTCTTTCCCAGCCAAAATAAATTGGAGTTGGGGGGATTCGGGTTGCATAAAATTGGATTGGAAACGGTTAAAGACGTGGGCTGGCAAAAAAAGGGTTCTAGTTACCCATCTGTTATTCAGTGGGATGGACCTCAGGATTTCCGACTATGGAAATCTTTCCTGAAGTCTTTTCCTTCCTCCCATATGTACTGCTTATTTGGCACTGTGTTCATAGCATGTATACACATGCCTGAACTATTGTATATGCTTACCCCAACCCCATCCTCTTTGAAAAATATGCATTTTGAAATTTTGTTATTTGCTTTCACAAAAGAACAAAACAACCAATGTGTTTAATGTAATGTTGGAGAACCTGGCTTAGGAAATAGATGCCTTTTATGGATCATCAACATTTGTGCACGTCAAATCAAATGACTTGCCATTTTTCAGAAAAAGGAAAAAGACCAACTTTGTTTCAAAGGGCCATTTTGCTGGAATAACTGAACATTTATGTTCAATGGACAACTATGATAGATTATTTACATCTCAGTGGGAAATAAGAATGGAACGCGGTCATTGTTTTGAAATGTTTCCAATGTTAAATATAGAAGAAAAGCAATCTAATTAAATCTATATTTGAATAAAAGAACTGGTCATTTTAAATGTAACTGTGTTCTTATTTTGTAGGTCATGAGAGAATGGGAAGAGGCAGAACGTCAAGCCAAGAACTTGCCTAAAGCTGATAAGAAGGCAGTTATCCAGGTAAAACTGGGACCCACTCTTCCCCCGGCGACAATGTTCCCAAACCCTGTTGACTGAGAGCCTACAAGTTTCTCATCATCTATATGATTGTTCATATTTCCACCAACTGGGACTATTGCTAATTACTGTCTATTACTTGAGTTGCTTAAACCTTACATTTGCTCCCAGTTCTCTCAGATTATCACTCATTTCCATAAAATGCATATTGTTACTTGAAATCTACTTTTTATCTTTTTGGTGGCCATGATCTTCTGCTTCTTGCCCTGGCCAAAATCATGTGATAATTAGAATTTTCAACCAGAGTCCCTCTCAAAATTACATTCAGTAAACATGATGCTCATACTTTGAATAAGAGAGGATTTTATTTTACTATGCAATGTAGTTTAGAGTTCTCAAGAACACATACATTCATCCCACATTAGGGTTAATCAAATCAGTTTTCAGGGACCCTAATAAAACAATGATTTTCAATGAGACATTAGATTTGGGGATAGAGTGTAGGAAAGGGAGGCATACCATAAAACATGCTGAATTAGTCAAAATGTTGAAATGACTATGAGATCTTTGAATAAAATGAAGATACCCTCTTTTAGAGGCTTGAATCTATTGCTCCATGTTACTTGTTCAGTTCCCGATTGACATGCGCCTGTGGTTTGTGATGGCAGCATTTCCAGGAGAAAGTGGAATCTCTGGAGCAGGAAGCAGCCAATGAGAGACAGCAGTTGGTGGAGACACACATGGCCAGAGTGGAAGCCATGCTCAACGACCGCCGCCGCCTGGCCCTGGAGAACTACATCACCGCCCTGCAGGCCGTTCCCCCTCGGGTGAGTGTGGCCTCACAGCATGGTGGGCACAGCACAGACAGTAGGCATAGGGACACTGGGGACTGAAGGTCATAAGAAAGAAATCTGTGGAGACAAGCTGTGAGCACAATATTCACAGTTCTATCTTGAAAGGTAAGAAGGTCACAGGACAGCTGCTTCCACAGGGCCATCTCAGCACAATAGACACCTTTTTCCACAGAGGAGTTAGGCAGGTTTCTTCTTAGGGACTCTTAAGTGCAAGGCCTGCCTTGAGTGGATATACCTGGGGCAGTGACCATTCATAGTATACTTGAAATCAGGGAGCTACAAAAGCTGGAAGGACCTTAGATGTAACCTAGCCCAGTCCCCTCATCATAGGTGACGTAACTGAGCTCAAGAAAAGTTGGGATTTGGCTGAGTTTTAAGGATTTTTAGTGGAATCAGAGGAATTGGAACTCGAATTTCCTGCTCAGAGCCATGGCTGTGTCCTCTGGCAGTAGCCCTGGTCAGTCATGAGGTCAGCAGTGAGGAGCCTTATTTGTGTCTGTCAGTGATCAATGCCCATAGAAGCTTGCCAAGCAATGCAAGCATAGATTTCCTCAGGCTTCATGGCAGAGGCTTTGGATGTAAGGAACATATTGAGCATGAATGTGTGTACATTATGTCCGCTTGTTCATCCATGACCGAGTGAGGGCTATTGAAATCGCCAACTGGAATTGTGGGTTGGTCTGTTTCTCATGTGAGGATGTCAGGTTTTGCTTTGTGAGGCTCTTTTTTAATGTGTATAAACATTCAGGCTGATTATGTTCTCTCTCATCCTCCCTTATCATTATGAAATAACCTTCTTTATCACTGGTAATATGTTTTGCTCTAAAATTACTATATTTGATATTCATTAAGCCATTACAGCTCTCTTTTGATTAATGGTATAGTGCATCATTTTCCCATCCTTGTGCTTTTGTTTTATCTATTTGTCTTTAGATTTGAAGTGCATTTCTTAGAAGCAACATATAATTGGATATTGCTTTTTAATTAAGAAGACCATTTAAAGTTGTTGATACTGTTGTACATAAATATCATTTGCTTTTTGTTTTGTTTGTTTGTTTTGTTGTTGTTTTGTTTATTGTTTTTTTACAGAGAGAAGGGGGAGAGCCCAGAGCAGTCTCCATATTTGACAGCAATAATTTTCCATATAGTTTCACTCCACAGGTGGGCACAGGGCTGCGCAGGGCAGGAACCGGGCCTGGAGCCTCCCGCATAGGCCCCGGCAAGAACTGAACTGCATATGGGTTCCCATGGGCCGGAGCTGGGATTCGATTCTCAGGCTCCGGGGCTGCAAAGCGAGTGCTCAACCCACTGAGCCATCCCAGCTTCCCTGCTTTTTGTGTTTTATTTGTCCCATTTGTTCTTTGTTTCCTTTTTCTTTATTCTTTTTTACTTTTTTTATTTTTTTTGCCATTTGGACTAATCGAATATTTTTATAATTCTGTTTTGTGTCTTTAGTTGGCTTTTTAGCTATAACTCTTTATTTTCTTATTTTAGTGTTTGATTCAGGGTCTATGGAAACTATTTTTAACTTTCCCAAAGATATTATACCATTTTACATTACTATAGGAACCTTACAGTAAAGTGCTTCCATTACCCCATTCTCAGTCTTTGGGCTATTGTCACATTTCTTTCATACCATATTATTATTGTTGTTGTTGTTGTTGTTGTTGTTATTCTTTGAACAGTCAATTACCTTTTTTAAAAGAGTTTTAGGGGAAAGCGGAGATGGCTGAGCGGGTTAAGCGCTCACTTTGAAGCCCCAGGGACCAAGGATCGAATCCCGGCCCCGGCCCATGCGGACCCACATGCTGAGCTGGGGTGTGCCCCCAGTTCAGTTCTTGCCGGGACCTATGTGGGAGGCTCCCGGCCCAGTTCCTGCCCTGCGCAGCCCTGTGCCCACCTGTGGAGTGAAACTATATGGAAAACTAATGTCAACTATGGAGACTGCTCTGGGCCCTCCCCCTTCTCTCTGTCTCTGTTTCTCTCTGTCAAAAATCAATAAAATAAATCTTTAAAAGAGTTTTAAATAAGAAAAAGTTTTATTTAGTTAGTTACCATTTCTGATACTCTTCATCCTTTGTGGAGGAAACTTTTTTTTTTTTTTTTACACAAATGACTCCTTTAAATTTTTATTTTTAATGAATGCATGTAGATTGGTGAAGAGTTCTTTTGCTTAGGCTGTCTCAAATTATTATTTCACTTTGCTTTTGAGAAATATTTTTGCTAGATAAAGAAATCTCGGATGAAGTTTTTTCCTTCAAGTACCTTAATGATGGTGCCCCAGTGTCTGTGTACATTATGTAGTAACTCATCCGGAGAGCAAGACAGTATGGACCCTGTTCTAGTGATGACATCACTGAGATTGAGTGGCTGGTCCAGAGTGGCCCTACTGATAATGGACAGAATGGTGCTGTGATCACAGTTGACCACCACAGTGCCTTCTCACTAAACCATGCTTCCTCTCTGAACAAAAAGCATTTGAAAAAGAAGATCCTCATTAGCATTTTCATTTTGTATTTAGAAAAAAAAATATCTCTGCCCCAGCACTGTGCAGTAAAATTCTGTTTATGTCTCTTTGGAGAAGAAGTTCCTTGGTTACTCTTTTTGTAGAGGACTCGATTTAGGGGGCAGGACCCTCAAGATCAGTTCCCAGAGCAAGGCAAGGCCCTGGCTGTTGACATCAGAATCTTCAGAGCTGATGTTCAGTGAAGTGTTCTAGCTGAAAGTCCGATCTCTAAAGTAAGATCCTTGTGAAATGGTCATTGATAGACCTAAGAATAAGAGGAGGACTGAATGGAGTCTTTAACAGATGCACGCTTCACATCTTTCAGTTCAGGCTCGTCAGCATCACAGGAAAAACCTTGGCACGAAGAATGTGTGCCCTGAAAAGCTTCAGTGTTGTCAAGGGGATAATTTTAGGTTGGTCGTGATGGTGCTGGCTTTGGGCCTGGCAGTCACTTCCTGTAGAATTAGGTGCCATGTTTATTTAAAATTAAAATTAAAAACTAGATTAGGAAGAACTATTTTACTATAAAAAAAAAATCAGATTATTATTGATTGATCCAAGGATTCCTGTCGAATTCTTATCTAGAAATGCCTAAAACTGTCCATGTAAATAAAGCTGGGACCGGATCATCACAGGCCTGCAATTATTCAGTTCAGTTTATTAATTAATTGTTCAGTTATTCCAGCAAAATGGCCCTTTGAAACAAAGTTGGTCTTTTTGCTTTTTCTGAAAAATGGCAAGTCATTTGATTTGACGTGCACAAATGTTGACGATCCATAAAAGGCATCTATTTCCTAAGCCAGGTTCTCCAACATTACATTAAACACATTGGTTGTTTTGTTCTTTTGTGAAAGCAAATAACAAAATTTCAAAATGCATATTTTTCAATATTACCTACCGTTTTTGTTATGTTACCGTCTTTGTCTGAGTGCTCTTTTTCAATTTTAACATACAGCTTGGTATGTCAATTAGCTCTGCACTTCAAAAAATACAAGAAAATTCTAACTGCCTTCTTGAGGACTTTTATATGTTGCTATTGAAAGACATAAATCAAAAGTTTGCCAGTTATTGTCTGCGAAAGGTCACATCTTATAATGTCACCATAAATAAATATTTCTGAGATTTCCTTTCATACATAACACAGTGCCTGGAAAATATTCAGTAAATGTTCATTATAAATAAAGAAATGCTTTAGTCAAAGTGTTTCTGCTATAGATTCTATAGCTGATATCACCTTCAGAATAATTATCCTTTTAATCCTGAGCACATTCTAGTGTGCACTTTTAGACCTTGCAAATATGGGAATCTGAAACAACATGAATTTTTTTCACAGTGTCTTTGAAGCTCAGGTTTAATCCATCCTTTCATCTATATTTTTAACCCAAGCTTAGAAGTATTACATGAGGTTGTTTTTGTTCAACTAGAATTTCTTTTTCTACCATGAGTTTCATGTGAGTCCCCATGTTTGTATGTGATTTATGTTCCAAATTTCCTTTTCAATTAATTTCATGCCTGCTGGCTGGTGCACTTAATGGCAATCTAAAATTGCATTGTTTGAGTCCTATTTTATATCTCCATAATTAAAACTGTTGTACTTGCCCCAGGATTAAAAATAGAATATAGGCGTGTCTGTACTCAGGTTAAACACCCAATCTGTAGAGGGCTAGTGATTCCTCCAAGGACCAGATCCAGCAATTTATTCACTTTTCTGCAAGTTTCTATAAAAAAGCAAAGAGTTAGACTTTTTTTTCTGGGAAAGTTAAATTCCTTTTAAGTTGCATCACATGGCTGAACATCCATCACCCTCGGAGGCCTTCAAGCTACCAAAGTTAAGTTTAGTTAAAACTAAATGATCGTCATTTAACAAGCCCTCTGCAATCCTGTGCTACTGGCTTCTTTATTAGAGCATGAATTCAGCACTCGTGGCCTCATGAAATATGAGCTCAATACTGTCTGAGCCTTCCCTCTTGTAATTACCAGGGTTCTGCTTCACAGACGAAGAGAGGATGATGACATTGCCAGACTGTCCAACATTCTCTAATCTGAAGAGAAATTAGACTTATGTGCGATCCTGTACTGATAAACTAAAACCAGGATAGGAATTTCTGTTTAAAATAAACCTTTCCATGGTAAGCTGAGGTCTGGAGAAACTTAGTACCTCCTAATTAGCCTAACTAATAAGAATTGAAATATTTTAAAGATGAGAGATGACTAATCAAACCTTTTTGTAATTCTGAGATTTTGGTTTTTTGGTACTTAGCCTAAATCTTCCATTAGAAAACATTTTAATTATTATCCTGACTTTAACAAATTGCAGTTTTCTATGTGGAAATGAGAATTAGGAAACATTTTTCCATAGATCTGTCTGTCTGTCTGTGTGCCTCTACGCCAGTAGTGTTAGTTTTGTTTGTTTGTTTGTTTCAGATTCTCATGATTGCAGCCATTTTATTCATGCTAAAATTAATTTCATGGTTATATCTGATGCTTCACTCTCAGACTCTCAACATTTAATTGAGCACAAAATAAAATTGGGGGCAGTTTCTTTAGCACTTGTACCCTTTTCTTTCTCATTTCTGATTAATTCAGCCAAATGTTAAATTTTTTTGAGATTTCTGAAAATGTCTCCCTAGAATTCTTTGGTAGAACATGGGTGTGATGATTTGTGAGACTTATCATTAAGGAGCATGGTTTTTATCCCTAAGTGGAGATTTCACTCAACACTATTTGGTGAATTCTACCCTCATTTTTAATATAATCAAAAGATGATCATAATGTACTTAAAAGTTAAAAGACTGCTAGGTTGAAAATCATCTTTGAGCAATGTAAGGAATGATACTTTATGTACTTATTATTTGCTCATTTATCATTCATTTATTTTAGGTTGAGATTTGTGGAAATTGGTGAGCACAGGGACACTCATAAACTTGAGAGCTTTAAGGACAGAGCATCAACAAACAGTGGGTAGAAAGAAAAATAGGAGAATTAGCATTTATTGGACAAAATCCTATAAAAAATGCTGAGTGGTTTGCATACTATTTTGGTAATGCCTCTCAGTATTACCTCCTTAGTTTGCTTGAATTTTTACCAAGCTTAACAGACAGATTTTGCCAAATACCAGCGGGAAGTATGTAACCAGAGATGCTAATGCTTTCTGTTTTTAATTCAATTAAGTTAAATAGAAAATTAAGAAGTATGGAAGAGAGGCATTAGCTTGAAAGCTGTCCTGTGCCTCTGAGACCATATTCATCACCCAGAGTCCCTGCACCATAGAGTCATACTTCATCACTGCCTTCAAAGTCAGAATAGCTCTCAAAACACAGCATTGTGATGTCATATTTTGTTCTCACAAAGCCTTCGTGTGTACACAGTAGACTGTCAGTTTACCGGGACTCATGGGGATTGGGAGATGCCAGATAAATATAAGTAGACTCTCTATTAACCAGAACTCAAGCAACTGGTAAAATCTCAAGCAACCGGCAAAATATCATGCCAATTGCTTGACAGTGCCAGGTGCTTGAGTTCTGGTTAATAGAGTCTACTGTATTTACATGTCGATATCTACTTTCATTTCATCTCTGAAAATGAAAACCCATGGTATATAAGTAATTCCTTATTTTTAGACAAATTTTTAGAGAGCACATTATCTAATGATCCAGTGGTTACTTAGCTATCTGCCGTTACAAATATCTGCCCTATAGAACAGATAGCTGCAAGCGATCTTCTCCTTAAAAACGTGTGTGCACACACAAAATTACGCATCATTTTCCAAGAGTTAGCTCATTTTGTGAAGCTCATCCATGGATAAGATTAAAGCATCTAGGTAATATTTGAATTTTTAGAAGCTTTATCTTGAGGTCCTTATACTAATATTTCTAGTATGCCAGGGCACTATAGTTAAGTAGAGTATGAGGAGAGGATGGAAGTAAGAGATGTAAGTGTGCATGTTTTGGAATGTGATAACCAGTTAGAGGAAGTGGGAAGCAAAAATGCCAAAATCCAAGTATGAATATGCAAAATTAAAGTATCTTACTCTTAAGTCAAAAATATGCCGTATTTGGCATTTATCAGATGCTCAGACCTGTTTGATAAATCTTCCCAAAGGACTGTGGTTCTTTAAAACATCTTTTGTTTATGATTTCTTCTGCAGCTCTGTGGGATTTGGCTTCTGGGTTGCATTAATAATCCTGCCCATTGTTAAGAGCATCAACATGTTTCATTGAGAACTGAAGACATACAGGTCCAAATGATATCTGGTCCTTCTTTTCTCTCAGGTCAGCTGATGTAAGCTCTATAGCCAACATATGCTAATGTTGGTGCTAACTCATAAATCGTGGGGTTTGGGTCAAGCCCTAAATTTTGTTTCTTCATGCTGTCTTCAGTAATTTATAGCTGTTGGTCTGTGTAAGTACAGGAAGAACTATTAACCTTTACTCTCAATATTCTGACATCAAATGTGTGGGTTTTTTCTGTCACATAAATAATTCTGTTACTACCCAGAGTTACCATAGACCCCATTCATTTAAGGGCTCAGCTCCACAAATTGCCTCCCTCCCCCCATTTCAAAAGCCAGTCACAGGTCCCAAGTTGTCACCTATACTTCTGACCTAAACACTATAAATCAGGGTTCCCACCTCCCCTTTTGGGGTTTGATAATTTACTAGAACAACCCAGAGAACTCAGATAAATGTTTTACTTAAGTGTTAGTGATTTATTTTAAAGGACAGAACTCAGGGACAGCCAGATGGAGGAAAAAAAGGGACATGGAGCTTAAACCCTCTTTTGGCACATCATCCAAACGAAGGATACTCCTGTCACTTATATCACTCAGGAAATTACAAGTTTTTGGAACTCTGTGTTAGGAGCTAGGGGCAGAGACCAAATACATATTTTCTATTATGTTACAGGAACCAAAATAAATTCTTTCTTTTTCTTTTTTACTTCTTGTCTATTTTATTTTTTTTTTATTTTTTTTTTATATATATATATATATTTTATTGTTAAATTTAATGGGTGACATTGGTTGGCAACAATCAGACAGTTTCCCAATGGACAACTCCACATCACACACATAAACTCTTTCTGGAAAATAAAAAAATATCTTGGGAAAAATTATGAAACCTATCAGCTTGGACAAAAAAAGGTCACTAATTTGTGAGTGACGGGATTAGAACCACCCTTATTTTCTACATTTTATAGCAAACTGTACATAAACACCTGTCTTTAATTCCCAGGTTTGCCATCTATGTAGCTTGTCATTTGGGCCGAGTGACTTAATTAAAAGGATTCTCCCTCCTCCATCTGCAAATTGTTGTTAACCATTCTACTCTTTCACAGTTATCCTTGTTCTAGCTTCTGTTAATGATAATTAGAAAAGCAAAAGTATTGGTTGAAGCTTGAGCTGAAATTGTAAAGTAGAAAGATGTCTTCCTTTAAGAAGAGAAAGGATAGACTATATTATAAAGATAGACTAGATGGGGGCTTTGCGAATGGGGAAGCCCGCTTCTCTGGAGGAATATTGTATTTCCTGGGTGTCTGTGGAACCCCCAGGACTCACTTTTTCATCATTTAACTTCACATTTTCCCTATGCTGGCCAGGGAGGAAAAGACCAGTGCTTCCCTTTCAGAAACAGAAGTTAAGGGTGACCCTTTCCAAACAATGTCCAGGTGTCAACCAGAGATACACAGGTCTCTCCAGTCACTGTGAGGGCATTCTTCCCAGGTTGCTCTGGCGTGAGACCTGCCAGAGTAACCAAGTGGCTGTCATCCACTTGGAAATTTGTGGAAAAGGCCCGTGAATCCTAAAAGGTCACCTGTGCAGTTTTCCAAGTCCTGGTGACAGTGGCTGCTCCATGTCTGGATGTGTGGGGAGCACATCCCCCAGAGGAAGATTTTGGTGGCTGCGATTTGCCCTCAAAGTCTCTGCTAGCTCCACCAGGGAACATGGGCTCCCCCACCCCCAAAGTATACATCTGCTAATCACTTCCTTTTTCTCTGCCTTTCTGGCATAATCAAAGTCATGCTAGAGCTTGTCCAAATGAAATAAAATATTATTGATGCTAAAAAAAAAAGAAGAACAAAAAAGACTATGGAGGCTTCATGATGTTCCTGTCAGGAAGTCGTTGGCCTCTGTAGGGAGGAGGGAAGGAGGGGTGGGAGATGACTGATGTGCCCAGGTGCTGCTATGTTGTTACAGCACAAACCCCCAGCCTAAGGGTAACCCGGATGTGCTTAGGAAGGGCTGAAACCCGTTCCTCCACTGAATGGGGGCGGGAACAAGAGTACTGCCATTTCCTCAGTTACTTCCTCAAGACTTCTACATTCAACTTGGCATAGAATTGTGTGTTGCCTTCTTATACTCATCTTAAACTACAAAACTCATTTCAATGCTCTGCTGAAGAAAGGAACATAGACGAATTTTTCAGTGGGCTTTAAAATTTTTGCTTGACTCCCAGGTTTAAAGATGAACACAGGTGCTATCTAAAGGTCCCCGTGGAAGCTTCCCCAAATATTTGGGGTGTTTTGTTTTGTTTTGTTTTGTTTTGTTTGGGGGAAGGGGAGGTATTGTTTTGCTTTGTTTTCAGAATTTTTACTTGTAATAGTAAGGATACGTATGCGATGCTGAGGGCCAACATAGCAAAGTAAACTCAGTGGAGACCATCTCAAGCAGAAAGTCTTAACTCTTTTAGGAGTGTTTTTTAAACCTGCACACAGAAATTGTGTACGTTTTATTTATATGCTGAAGAGTTCTTGAAATCCAAGGTGTAGAACTGTGAAAATAATGACCCTAAACCTATTTTTGAAAACAGGAGAGAATTGCTTCTTTTGGTAGGTGATTAACTTCTCCAGTTTCTAGTGGAAACTACTGGGGTGCAATTCAGTGCTCCTGGACAGAGTTTTCTAAATAACTCTCTTGTGATATGGAACAATAAGGGTGCTCCCCCCATCAACTCATTTACTTCCTTGGCAGGATTACATCTAGGACTTTTTTAAAGGCTCTTGACAGATCATTCCTTCCCATTAGGAAATGATTTAAGGCACAAGGGTTTTACGATAAAATGCCAGATTTCTAGATCAACCATAAAACTACAGAAGGGGGGCAGTAGAGCTGAATAGTTCATGTTTTAATATACCTGCCTCGTGAACTGTGGAATGAAAAGCATGATTGGCAGTGAGTCAAGTCAAGTGTATGTGATTGATCCCAAGTCCAGGGACAACAAATTCATGAAATTACATAAAAGAACCACGTGAAAAAGGCAATACATCTGAGGAGTGGGGAAATGCATTTTTTTAAATTACTTCTCATTGGGAAAAGCCATGAAATGTCCCTCAAAATCACCTGCATGAACCTAACATCAAAACCTAAGCCATAAGAAGACAAGCTATGACATCTGAAATTAATGAAATGAATCTTATTGACACTAGAGTGAACATGCTGTAGAATCTATTACATATTTTCGAGGAATAGTTCCCCATTCAAACAGTTCCCTAGAGGAATAGATCAACTGTGGTTATAAAATCAGGGTGTTCCATGAAAATTGAAAATGCCTCTCTTCTTAGTAGAGAGAGAGCTACTTTCAACTCAGATACCATGAAAGATATATTGTGCTATTGGAACTATTTGTGAAATTACGTTTTAGCTCGAGGTTATTTGTTAATTAAATATTTTTTAGCAACCAAATTGCACCAGGATATGTGCCAACAGCTAGAGATATGTTATACTCTTGCTCCAAAATAGAAAAATGCTTAAATGTTCCAAAATGTAAATCTTCAGGTTAAGTCTTTTTTAAGTCAATTCTAATCCATTTTAGCATGCCTGCTCTTATCCTTTAATAAATACATTTTTGAAATGATTCTTTCAAATGCAATGTGATGGTGAAGTGAATGTAGTACAAACTGAAATGTTTCACATCAGATACAAATACAGTTTGTATTATAATTACGCATAAAGACTTTCACAAACAGTGACAATAAAAAGGATTGGATATAATTAGTCCTCTGGGGCACATTCTCTCTTTTTCTCTCTTGTTTTTTTGCTATAAATGTTAATAATATTAGCCATTGAATGCCAATATAACCAGATTTCAGTACTAATACAAGTACACAGAATACTTAAACTGTGAAATAGGGAAATTTAGCAGGAGAAAAATGTAATTACTATTTATAGCAGAATTCAAGACTTGAAAATGATGGAGATTATACATATAAAGGTTAAAAACATGTTTCTTAAACTGAGTTTATGGTCAGTATTTTTATGAACTCCTAAATTCTTATGCTTGTTTTCTAGTCGTATGAATAATCCTGTCTTAAGTGTAAGTCATAATAGCTAAGTCACTTTAAGAAGATATATTTCTATAGAGATGCCAGGCATTCTTTTCTTATCATTTCTCAATGAGTATTTCTGTTTCTAATTAAAATTTTAACAAATTCATCTTTGTCCTAGCATGAAGAAATAAAAGTCCCTAGACAAACGAGATTACTAGTTATGTGATACATGATACAGCTCTAGAGATTACTAGTTTTAAGCCCTGAGAATCTGTATTCTGGTTAAATGTTGTAAAAGCAATTATTTCTTTGTTTGAATGAAGTGTGCATGAATCAAATACCAAAGGTAAGGTTCTTTTTGTCTTTTTAACCTAAAGAGAATGAAAATATAAAAGTATAGGGAAATATTATCTGTTTTTCTTAACTAAAAGTTGTAGTTTTCTGAGGCATGGACATAACCTCCATTTTATTTGGTATGATTTATCTGCCTGTTCCAATATAAGAGCTAATCTGATTTTTATACTTTTCATTTCAAAGCATAATTCTTAGCAATGTGTTTGCATGATTAAATAAACCAAGCAGAACCCTGTCGTTCATTTATTGAGGAACATGGTAATGTCTTCCTGAATTATCTCATATCCCGAGGCGTAGGCATTAGGAAGAAAGGGCTCGTGTTTGTATAGATGCACACCCAGTGTGTGTCTGAGCTCACACCCACAATGATGAGGTCATTGCTTACTGTGGGCTGTTAGGGCTCATTGTGCTTGCAGGAGCTTTGTTCCTGGTGGAGGTAGCAAAAGCCATGCTGGGGCCTGGGAATCCCAGTCACCTGGAGCCCTACTGTCTCTCTGTCATGCTTTAGGAATTTTCAGGGGGGAAGTTAGGAATATATTTCTGAAGCCTATAAAGGAATGTTAGTATTAAAGGGATGAGCAATTTTAAACATGTAAACACTTTTACCATTCAATTATCCCTTTTAATAAAAGATAAGGATGGATTTAGAAGGGAGGATCGGTGAATGTCACAAAAGCCTAGTTTTTAGCTAATTCCTTTAATCATCTCCAGTAATCCTACAGATTGACCGAGGACCTTCCTATCTTGCTGTTCCTCCTCCCTCCATCTGACGCATTAGCTGAAGCATACCCGGGTGCCAAAAACCAAGGACAGTAGTAATTGAGAGACATAGTAAACTAAATCTGGGTGGTTTTCTGCACCATTAAGAGAGGAGATATAAGCATGTCTCAGAACATGATCAGAGCTAATAAGAACTAGAAATCCAGGTGAGGACCTCTAGCACATACTCTTTTTTTCTAGCCATTTAATTATTTATGTAAGTTACTTTGTGGAACTGTCTTTAGCCTGGTCCATTTTAGAGTTTCCTTGAAAGGCAGGATCACTGGTGATGAGGAGAATGGGCTCTGGAGCCAGAGAACGGGGTGACCTGTCTCTGTTCTTCCCACCCCTCCACCCCCCGCCCGATCCCCCGACCAGCTCTGTTATGGGCTGTGTGACCAGCTATATTGCCCTCAATCTCCACTGTGCCTCATCTGCCTCATGTATGAAGTGGGGTGAGCAGCTGTACCCATCGTAGGGTTGATAGGAAGATTTGATGAGTTACTGCGTATAAAGCATTTAAAACATGGTCTCCTTCATATTAGCAGTCAATAAAGTTTGAACTATTATTGTTTAACAGAAAGAAGTGGGGGGAGGAGGCAAGAATGAGTAGAAAGTGTATAACCTGCTGTGGACTAAGCATTATGCTCAATAACTAATACAGGTCATTTTTAATACTCACCCTATATAAAAGCTACTGTTGTCTGAATTGCGCAGATGAGAAAATTGAGACCTACATAATTTTGAGACTCATTTATTTTAAACATGATCTTTATGTTATTAGCCCATGGGCATGGGTGCCATTTGTGGTGGTAGTGGAGAACAGAGGATGTTCATTAGAAGTTACCTTCTCTAATTTGAGATGTAGCCTAAATGCAAAGCATTGTGGCCAGTTTAGAGCCATTAATTACATTGCAAGCACATGCTTAGTCATGACAATCCTTTCAGGACAAAATGCCTTATAGAAACATTCACAGATGAGTATCTGCGAAAAAAGAAAAGTAAGTTACAATGAAAAAGAATTCTTGTATTTAATTGAAGTATTTTTATATGAACTCTTCTTAAAATTTTCTTCAAAACAATGAAGCCTTTTCAAGACAAAAAAAATGAAATAGAGTAACTAAGAAAACACAGTAAGTAGTCAGTTGCATAAGTAAGGAGCAGCGACATCATGGATAAAGGGGATTAATTTCAATCTTTTCTGTCTCCAACTTTGGGAATAAAATTGCAGTAGAACTAGAGGAAGTTTTTCAGGCATTGATTTCAATAACAAGCAAGCATCAAGGGTATTTAATATTGGTGTCTTCACTTTACAATCCTGCATGTGAAATATCACTCACATTCAATGAGTCAGCCTTCAATTTCTAACTTTTTAAAAGTTACCTTTTTCAAATTAATGTGTGTAAACCTATCATTTCTTTAAATACATATGTTATTGATGTAGTTTGTCAATTGTTATCTCCTCCTAATTCTTTTAAGATAGAAAACAACATTGTCTGATTTGTTGATTCAATGATATTTCACAGTACATATGAGAATTGCAATGATGTGCGAGTGTGACCAAAGGCTAGGTTTCAAGCTGTGGTGTCTGCTTTTTCTGAGATTATGGAGAAGCATATTTCTTTTAGGATAAAATAAATAAATAAGACAAACGAGTGCACTTTTGCTTTCTTTTTATTGTGTTTATTTGTTTTCTTAAGTCTAGCTATGTTACCTGTGGAGACCATTAAACAAGCTACTAAGTGCAGAACACTGCCTCTGAGCCTGGCACTGTGTATTGCATTACTCCTGACAATTCTGGTCAAATCTGGTCCCTAAGCTTCTCTCAGTTGAAGAGGGCAGTCAGAAATATAAGTAACTGAACAGATTGTAATTGCAATAATGGGATTTGCATAGCATTTCTTGGGAACACAGAGAAAGGGCACCACTTCCACCTGAGATGTCAGGGAGGTGGTCACTCAGCTAAACAAGCAAAAGGAGAAGGGGAGGCACACCCTGTAAAACATTGCAATCTCCGCCTTCCCCCACCCCCTACCCCATGTCTAGAAATAATTTCTGCACCTTCCAGTTGATTTTTAAGGTGCCCATGACTCGTAAGTTAATAATAACTGGGTTTACCCAACTGGCCAAAATTCTACTCCTGACATGAACTTCCATAGGTAATTATTTTCTTTTAAGGAAGAAGAAATGTATATCTTTCGAAATCATTTTACAAAATTACATAGTAGAAAGTGTAGAGCAATGGAATTGTTGAAGACAGAGGGGCCTTTTTTCCTTTTTTTTGTTTTTAAATTAGAATGAATGTTTTCAAGGAACATTAGAATAAAAACAAAATGAAGCCAACTAGAAAAAAATAGAAGCACTTAAGAAGAAATTTAACTGTCTGTAAAAATTAGAATATGGTGTCATAGAAAGAATTTAATTAAATTTGAAAGTAAAATAACTATAGTTTCACATTGGCTTTTCTCCTAAGGAAATGGAATGCCTCTTAGAGCTTGTCAGTTATTTTTTGGCCTACAAAATAGTAGTGGTTAAGTTGCCTATTGTTTTTCTCATTTTGATTATACTGTTTATGCTACTTACGGTGGGATTGTGTGTGCTTCATCACTGCTGAGGTAACCATTAAGATTCTGCATGTATGAACAGACATGTCTCATTTGCCCCTGTATCTTAAGAACCTAACTTAAATCTGACAGATCCAAAAGCAACTCTTTCTCCTTTTACAGCAGAATGCTGCTATTTAAAATGTTGATTAAGGCGGCTGGTCATCAAAGGTGTCAAATATTAAATGATCTTGTAGAAATGAAAAGTGACCAATGGACTAAGTAATTGCCCTTTAAAAAAGGAATGGAATTAATGTTTAGAAAGGAGAATTGCTGAAAGATGACCCGAAATGCTCTTTCACCATGGGATGAATGATTGGGACCTCTCTGACCCAAAGCCATTACAAACAGCAGTAACTTTGCACAAACCTGAATTTTATTTTTCCTTTATTTCCCCCTCAGCCCCGTCATGTGTTCAACATGCTAAAGAAGTATGTCCGGGCTGAACAGAAAGACCGGCAGCACACCCTGAAGCATTTTGAACATGTGCGCATGGTGGACCCAAAGAAAGCTGCTCAGATCCGGTCCCAGGTAAGCTCAGACTGCGGTAGTCACCTGCAGCTTTAACAGCCCCGTGTCCTCAGGCTTTGAGTCAGTTCTTTAGTTATTCCCAGAGGAGCTATGGGAGCTCTACTATTGCTGCAGCCACCACTCTTTACTACCTGCTAAATTCTCAAGGCTTCTCGCAGAGCAACATGTGGTTTGACTGTTTCTGAGCTGTGAAAATAATCAAGAATATAAAAATCTGAAGTTTCTACTACTAATAATTCTTAAAGGAACCATTTAAATCTCTTATGACTTAAAATGAAGGAAACAAAAGGTGTATAAACCAAAACCTTTAAAAATCAGTTCAACTAAATCGTGGTAGGCAACCAGAAACTCACAATGTTTGACTATATTATGAGCCTAACTGAAGCCTTGTAATAATAAGTGGTATACTCCTCCATTCCCAGAGGTTGACAACTGGCATCTCTTCTTGGAAATTTGCCATTTCTTTGAATATATCTTTTTTTTTTCTCCATGAACTATCCTGTCAAATTAAAATACTTTCCTATCCATTTTCAAATTTGCGAAGAAGTATATTTAGGGCATCAGAGGTTATTTAGGCACTTCAAAATTAGGAGTCATAGTTGGGTGAAGTCATCTTTTTTATTGGCTTCGTATGAGAAGTTTTAAAAGGCTCCAGAGTTGAAGGGAAAAAAATGGGGGGAAAAGAAAAATAAGGATGCCCTGTCAGGTTAAAAGTATCAGCAATGTTTTGTTTTGTCAGTTTCATTTTGAAGCTTGTGTCTGTCTGCAGTACTGGGTAAGGAAAATAACTACTCCAGAGATGGCTTACCTAGAGCTGTCATCCTTTGATGCAGGTTATGACACACCTCCGTGTGATTTATGAGCGCATGAACCAGTCTCTCTCCCTGCTGTACAATGTGCCCGCAGTAGCCGAAGAGATTCAGGATGAAGTTGGTAAGTAAGCTGTTCTTTTGATGCTGTGCGTATGAACATTTTTCTCCTACAGGAGAAAATCAAGGAAGTGAATTCACGTGCATCAGGTATCATCAGTGTTCTAATCTATGAAAGGAAAAAGACCAGATTACCTATTACAATGTATCCCTTGGGGGGATGAAACTAGCTCTCACCTTAGCAGTTGCATCAGGGCTTAACTATCTATACTTATGAGAGTGGAGTAATATATCTTGACTTACCTTATATTTGTGTAATAATGAACCACTTGCTATTGGATTATACTTTTTCTTCTAATTTTTGTCAATCTTATAATTATCATCCTGTGATGCCATGGTGCTTTACAAATTTAATAAAGACAACCTTTCATCTCTTAATTCTTTACTACCAGAACCTATGAGTGGCATGACATCCCCATTTTACAGAGGAAGGAGCTCAAACTTACAATTTAAAGCCCTCACTAGCCTAATGTCTCATGTATCCTAAGTAGCACAGCAAAAGCACAAAACTGTACCTTCTGACTTTGAGGTTCTTGTTATATTCAGTCACTCACATCTTTCTTTGATACCTTCCCCTACCCCCCACAATAACTATGAATATTGTCTTACATAACATCTTACATAACTATAGTACATTATCAAAACCAGGAAAGTGACCTGTGTGCCCACTAGTTTTATGTCCCTAGTTTTCCTAACAACATCTTTAATATGTCATATGACTCAGCACTCTCATATCTGGTTTTCTTGGAAAAAATGTAAAGTATCTCATAACATAATTCTTTGCAAAGTCCCACAATGCCCATTTTGTTTCACTTTAAGTCACATAAGTATAGAGATGGCAGTTATGCTAGTGAATCTTTCAGCATGAAAGAAATGTATGTAACCCTGGAGATTTGGTGCGTAAACTGTCCACAAATAAGCAATATGCATGTGAAATATCCCTCTCTGTAACAAATCCTGCCTTTTGTTAATTGGGTTGAAAATAGATGCAAATTATCTAAAATCAGAACACTCAAGGTGTTGTAGATAGGTAGACCCATCACAGGAATTCCTCCTTTCAGTCACCTTCTTTGACTTGCTTTTTACATTCTGTGCCAAAGCTACTTTACTCTCTCTTTTCTAACTTAGTATTGCCTTATAAATGTTGTTTGTGTTACTATCAAGAATTTGCCAT